>WBMZ01004029.1:0-31762 GCA_013400975.1 Atrichornis clamosus
CCGTTCGAGCGGGCGGTCCCGCCCCGCGGCTCCCGGCATGCGCGGGGCCCGGCCCGGCCGCGGGAGGCGGGGGAGCCGCTCCGCGCAGAGCCCAGCGCTCGTGTCCGAAGGGACACGCACCCCCAGCACCCCAAAGGGAGCTGTTCTGAAAACTCGTCCCTGGAAATCCGCCCTTTTCTAGCACGCCCGATCCATACACCTTACCAACTGAGAATACTGATCCACCGCCGCTTCAGGCCACTAACTCAGTAGTTGCTGACCATTACTTCCTACAATATCCTCAAGAAATCACTAATTCAATACTAACAATTTTAGTGCAACTAAAACTTTCTATCAGACAATTCAGGATCATTGGTCTCCTTGTTAATTTTCAAGTAAGAACACAGAAAAAGGTCTAATTCAGTACCACATAATAGCAAGACTGATACACTTTCACAGGAAGCCTGTGTCACAACACACAGGAGGACACATCAGGAGAAATGTTTTTCCAATTAATTTTTATTTTGGTTTCCATTGTTTACAGCACTGTTACAGGACTAACTCATGCAAATTTATCACCTTAAATACAGCAGAGAGAAAACTCACTGGTAAGAGTATTTTGAAGAGCTCCATCAACGTAACACAACAGGAAAAGTAAGTAGCAGCAATAAGATAAAAGTGCATTTAGCTGACCTTCTTTAATGGGAGTTTGGGGAAGACTGTTTTTGAAATCACCTGGTTTAAGGATTAGTTCAGCATTCTTTATGAAAATCAGAAGAGAACAATCTCCTCCTGGTAGTGTTCATTCCTCTACCACTCCCAGTTAAAGAAGCACAGCTGTAATTTGTTTCAGAGGAATCCAGCTTATAGGACTGTCTGTTAAAAGTTTGGTTCTTGATAACTCTTGCTTCTAGGGACAAGGGTTACACATCCTTATCCATACACGTTAGCAGTTTTGCTTCTGAAAAAATTCAAATGGTTCTTTCCCCCATTCTGTAGGTCAGGTTTCAGCTCTGCAGTGAGAATGCCGACATCACCCGAGCCCGAGCAGCGTCAGACACACACAAAGCAGCAATACACTGGGTTCTAAGAAACCCATAAATCTCTTTTTCCTTCATAGATAAGACACTGGCTTAAAGATCAGCTCATTTATCAGATTTCCCCTAAAGGCCCGCCAAAGAGATGCTAACATCACCTCTTCAAAAGCAAGGTCAGCATTTCAAGTAGTCATGATCTGCTGAGCAGTCGTACATCATCCTCTGCCCCTACCTGGAACTGACAATTTCCTTGTGCCTTAGGGATGTGCTTAATATTTTAACTCAATAGCATAGAACATAGCTTTTTATAACTGCGTCTGTCACAGCTTGGGAGACTAAAGATCCAAATTTATTCAACTAAGACCCGCAGCAGAGTAACAGTAGATGATTCCACTTACTCCAGTATACTCCACCACAAGCCCAGACTACACACTTCCAGAGACAAGGCCTCAAATTTCTTTCTTGCTCATTCTCAGATTTGATCCAAGCTATCTTCACATCCTGGTGGCTGCCTGAGGAACTCAATCAAGGCCAAAGAAACCTTCTGATGAAAACAGCTGTTCAGTCTGAGCTGGAGTAAAAGCTCTCTACTGGAAGTGAAAGGTTTGTTTCCTTTCTGCATTCTGGGGATGTGAGAAGCTCACCACCAGCTGCTACACAACCAAGATACTTCAAGTCCTACTGCAAATCTCAGAACAGCCTTACCTAAGAAGTAACTACTGACATTTCACTATTTTTACTCCCTCCAGTATCAGGCAGCCTCTTTCTGGAACTTCCATGATATGAGAAACGTGGGACTTGTCACAGGCACATATATTCACACCTGAGCATGAAAGAAAAATCCTAAAGCCATTTTCAAGAGAAAAGTCTCACTGTCAATAAGAAAAACTCCCCACTGAATTCAGCTGGGATCTGCTCAAAGATAGCCCATATTTTATGTGTGTGATGCTGAACAGGTTTAGGTTGTCACTAACCTCAGAACTACAGGATCTGATTCTGGATTCCTCAGACATTTTGTGGGCAACAGAAATGTTATAACCAGCACATGGCAAAACACTGACCCACAAAGAGGCAAAGAAATTTTGCAACAGAGGAACCTAATCCTACTACTCGCAAAATCAGTGAGAATTTCTTCTCTATCAATAGGAAGACTCAAAACCTGACAATTCCCAAACCTTATATTCCAAATTCAAAACTGCTTCAGGGCAAAACTCAACAATTAATTTCATGTATTTGCAAATAAAGAATGTCTTGAAAAAAAGAAAGTTGCTTTAAGCCATTCTTGCCCTGGCGTGAACTACAAGGGCCAGAGAAGCTGTACTTGCCTGTATGTTCTCATACTTTTAACAGAAGAGAAACAGATCAAATCCTATTGCTGCCCAGACTGTAACATCCTGTGGGAACTCTGCATGAAGCAAAATCTCTTACAGCGTGTAATCCACATGCTGTTCTTGTGGCCAAATAGTGGTAACGGAATTCCAAAGGCCTGCTTCCAGAAACACAGCTGTGCTTTTCCAAAGAAAACCCACATTCATCAACTTAAAAGGCAGTTCGTTACATTCTGTCAACTGGCTTCTCTTTCCTAGTTCTCTTCCTCAACAAGCTGTCAAATCATTAGCACTATCACAGAACTAGTTATGCCTTTGCAAACTATTTGTCCATGACAGGAAATGGGCCAGGTGTTATTGAAGTGGTCTTGAGAGGAAGAAACTAACTCCAAAGTCACTAAGCTTACCAAAGCAAAATCATAGTCCCTCTTGCTCTGGAAAAGAACTGGGTTCTGTTCACAGGTTTAAGCATACTGCCAGCAATAAACCTTTCTATGAAGGGACACTGTGATTCTGTTATGTTCTAGAATAACGGAGTATTAACCTAGGAGACAGGCCTGCGTGGGCTATAAATGCTTTGTGAAACCACCATCATGTCTGTGTGCATGGGATTTGTGTTGAGACAAACAGCTGCTTGTCACACATACATCAACCTGGAGCTTGGAAATCAAAAGTTCTGTCTTTACGAAGTAAAACAAATTACTCCATAAAGATGTGTCAGAATAACTTTTAACCTGATTAACATTTGTTTGTTTGCTTTAAATTTGTTTAAAGCAAAATGAAGTGCAGTAAAAGCCCCCTGTAAATGTATGAAGCACACATTCCTCCTGAAGTAGCCTGGTCTCACAAGAAGGAAAGAGAAGTTATTAACAGCTAGTGTTTAGAGGTGGGACACAGAACGAGGAAGCAGAATCCTATTTTTCACACAGCAACTGGAGACACAGCAATAGGCTCTTGCTCATTCCCTTTAGGGAATTCCATCACCCACCACGTTCTCTGCAGTAATTAAGAGAGCACTGAAGGGAAACTTGTTTTTCTCTTCTTCCCACACTATCTGCTTTGCTGCAGGTACTGATGTGTGAACATGTTGAGCTCGCTGTCAAGCCAACCTGCTTTGTTCCTGCAAGGACAGAAAGTTTCATTAGGTGAATGAAACAGCTCTTCCCAAGCCAGTCAGGAAGAAGAGCTACGAAAAAAAGAGTACACAGCAAGGCATGGAGTGCCAGAGGTCCATTACAAAATGCTGCTGCTATTCCTTGCAGGTCAGGAATGTTTGTCTGCTATCAGTCCCTAGGCTTTGAGGTTCAAACAGAGATCTTGGAAACAACTTCACATTGACCTTACTGTGTAGGTAAGAAATGTTTGCAGAAGTCTTTCCAACAGCCTTTGCAGGATAAAGAAATCACCAGACAACTGGGTACAAAGGTGAGGATGAGACCTTTCGCGTAATTTTATAATGGCCTGAAGGCGTTTGGTAAATGGGAAGGAACTGTAACTCCAAACAAATAAAAAACAGGAAGAAAAAGGTGCTTTGTGAGACAGAAACTTTAAATGACTGTTAACAGTCCATGGGAAAGCACCTAGTGAAAGGGAACATGACTTGGTAGGGAAAGGTGCTGACATTTGCACATCAAATGCTATGATGAAAACGGACTGAACTCAAAGCTACAGCTCATCTGAACATCCTGGGGCAATCATATGAAAAACTACTGTATGGAATAATCAAATCTCACCTGAGCAGTTTTGCTTTGCTCTGCAGTGAATCCAGAACTTCGATTTTTTTATTCATGGCAGAAATTTCTTGCTCAAGATTTTCCCGTGTAACATCCACTTGCTGACACAAATGAGCAAACGTTCCAGCAAGCTCTCTATGAAATAAGAAGAGTTGGATATGATGGAAAGTAAGATCAAGCAGCAAATTCGAGGAATCAATTCCTTTGATGTATAGTGATGATGGTATTGTAACTCAGATGTTTGCCTTTCCACTTCTGCACAAGAGTATGTCAGAGCACCTTGATTTGAGACATGGAACTACCTTAAGTCTAATGCTTAACAGCACCCAACCAACTGCATATTCAAAACAAGAGTAACAATATTTTAAAACACACGTGTCATTACACATTTTTAAAGCTGGAATTCAGCACGAAGAGTTATCTTTTTTTAACAAGGAAAAGCATTAAAAAACCCCCCGAACAACAGAATTTCCGTAAGGTTTTAGATGAATATAGGGAACTCACTGTTGGACTTGGTGGCTGCAGTTAGAGCCCGTGTAACTGACGATGAGCTGCAGTTTCTCCCCAGCATAGTCCACAAACTGCCGCTTGAACGCTCTCTCCTTCGCTCTGGTGGTCCAGGTGAGGCGCTCGTACACATAGAGGAGCCCATAAAGGCCAAAAGAGAGAGCAATCAGTCTCCAACCTACAGCCTTCCAGACCTACAGAAGCACAAGAAAAAACAAATCACACCATCATCATCTCGGATTGATGCTCACTTCCAACACGGGTGTACAGAGCAGTGCAAAATCAGCTCACTATACTCAAATGAAAGATCAAAGGAGAAAGCGTGTCACTATCTCTGAATAGCAAATATCTACAGGATTCAGCACTGCAAGTGCTTTAGTGCTTTTCAAATCAGTGCTTCCACTTAAGTTATAAAAATGCTGCCCTGAATGCACACGTACCACACCACCAACCACGATGATCCCCATGGAAGTTCGGGAAGTTAATGAGGCCAGTCCAGTCACCATGGACACCATGAGCTCTTCCTGGGTCATAGATCCCTGAGGCAAAGGAGGCAGACTGGGATTTGCTGGTGTTAAAGGGCGTTGAACCTAATTAGAAAAGCAGGGACAAAACAAACCAAAATCAAAGAAAAGAATAAGACAAGGCAAACCACTGCTTTTCTCACCAAAGGAACATCAGCAGCCACTGAAATAATGAATATCTACCTCAACCACTCAGTGAGGTATTTTACCTGGTCATTATAGCCCATCAAGGCCCGACGACCATTCTTTGGTCCCAAAAATCTGTTCACCAGCATTGTCCATCCAAGAGAGAAATGGAATTCTATGTCCTCTTGAAAGTCGGCACAAAGCTTGTCACAGTTCAGATCATAGCTGAGCGTAAAGCACTGCCGGGGAATTAACATGTCTATCTGGCCCCGCAAAGAGACTGGGAGGAGGGGTTTTAAACCATCTGCACACATAGAAAACAAAAACATGCAAAAAACTGGTCTATTCCATAAGCAGGGTGGTTATGCTTGTTTCATTGTCTACCGTTAGTTTCCTTAGTATGTTAAATTTCATAAGCCAAGCATGTTGCAAAGTGAGAGATATATCATCAATTACTATTCAATTCTTGGCTCTTCAGATCAACTCAGAAGGAATTCTTTCCATGGACCCTCCAAAATCCTTACAAGTAGCTGGTGAAGTTTACAGAATAGCAACACCTCGGAAAACAGAATCTGAAACCCAGTTATAAAAGTCTTTAGGCACTATATTCCCATTAAATCCCATATTCAGACAGGCACCTAGTTACAAGGCATTTGTATTTCATTAGGATTTGGTGTGAGAATCCCTCAAATTTCCAAAGACGGTTCCTCTCTGTCATGAGGATTATGCTGACTGTGCATATTCATTAGGAAATCACTGCACAAGTTCAGACACAGAATTAGTCCTCTGCGCAACAGCATGACTCGTCAAGATGGAAACTAAGATGATGGCAGCTGCACATCAGCCATCAGATTAATGAGAAACCCAGAACATCTACCTAGTTATTTTGCATTGCAATTCAAGGGAAGAGAAAGGGGAATATTCCCTGTAGAACTGACCTATCATTTCTTGCTGCATTGTCTGCAAGGAAGTTGTGATTGCACTGGAGCAACGATCTGACATGTTACGGCCCAGGCCTTCCTCAATGTGTTTGTGCAGCTCCTGACAAAGAAAGAAAGGGTTATTAAGCTTAGAATAAACATAGGTAAGATGCAGGCTGAAGGTTCTAGAGCTCGCTAGTTAAAAAAACCCTTCCAGAACAGGAGCACACATTCTGTCTGCCCAGTGTTCTAATATTAATTTCATTCTTCCCCACATTTTTCAGTGATGGGGAGAAAAAGGCAAATTAAAAAAATCTCACTTGGACTCTTTAGTTTAAGAAAAGTTCTGTTCAATCTGTATAATATGATATATAACATATATCAATTTATCAGTGAGATTATTAAAAAATTAAAGCTTTGGCTCATATCCTAGTTGGCAGATTGTTTAACATTTTAATGAGCTGGCCTATTTACTGATTCAGAGCTAAGAAACGTCTCCTAAATTCCTTAAGCAGCCTGCAGGAAGCAAACATCACTTACAGTCTTGTACACTTTAAGAACTACTTGAGATGGATGGAAGTCTGCTTGGTATTCATCTACCAACACTGAAAGCCGTCTGATTTCTTCTGCCATTGCATTTGACACCTAGAGAAGCACACAGCACAGAAAATAGAGCTTCTGAAAGCATTTCTTCTCTTCCCATCTGTAACTCCCACATTTCAAGTACTTCAAAGCTTTGTCAGCACTGCATTTTCCCCACCATGCTGGCAGCTGTTTCAGACAATCTAGTTTTCCACAGCCACTCTTCCTCACCTGCCTCTCCACCTCTTCTGTGATCTGTTTGATTTTCCGCTTGTAGTCTTGCGTAAGGAGCTCCAGCTGTTTGTCAATAAAACCTAAACGATCCTGTCGTTCCTCTCGCATTTCGAGGCAGTAAACTCTGGTGAAAAAAACCCCTGTCCATCAAAATGCCAGATAAATGCATTGTTGATCTATAAATTTATTTGAATTCCAGAAATTAGACAGAGTCTCCTGCACAGTAACAAAACATGTCAGTATCTGCAATACATTACATAGTCGTGACACAGGACAATAAAAAGGTCCTTTTGCTAATACTTCTACAATTCACTGGAAGCAAGACCTCCAGTACATGTCCTTCCCACTCCCAAACACGCTGTATTCTGCTTTGCATTTCAAGGGCTCATGTTCCCTTACACCTCTGTCAGAATACAAACTGCAGTTAGGCAAGCCCCAAGCATCAGTTCTCACCGCTGTTCCTGGGCAGCAACATGCACAGAGTCCATGATGAGCCGAACATCTTCCGCAATCTGCTTCGCTCTCACCGTATGCTGCTCAAATTTTGTTTTTACTGCTGACTGTGAGATACATTCCTGTATACAAAAGGCAGTCCAAGATTAGCAGCAGGCAGGAGCACATTAACATAGCTTCTCCTTCCCGTGTGAGCTACTTCCAAAATGTGTCCCCACTAGACCCCAGTCTTTCAGAAGTAAAATCTAATCAGGTCAGAACACATAATGCTCACCTCAAACCTTCTCTCGAAGTTCTGAAACTCAAGCATTCTTACTTGAAATCCATCTGCCAATGCTCCACCTGAAAGAAGAAAAGCACAAAACCACCACTTACATTTTGAGAAAGCAATCAGATGTTGGACATCAGGAAATGCTCCTGCTTTACAATGAAGCCAATGCAGAAGTGCTCCTACGTCACCTCCTGTTTTGATTACCTTATTAATAATCTGGCCCACACCAATTTTATACATTTTTTGAAATAAGATAGTCTCTATTTTCTTCCCTGTAAGTAAATGGAAAGTTTCTGCTAACTTTCCTCACCTCCTTCTGGCATCCCTTGAGCCTTCTGAATCCTGGCATTCAGCACCTCTTTTGCAGACACAAAGAAAATTCGATCCCCTGCCTGGGCTCGATCCACCACACCCAGCTCATCCACCAGGAAACTGGTACATCGCTCCATGTGCTGCCGGCGCACCTGAGGGATAACCGGGATAAAGCACACATGTAGTTAAATCCACTTTATCCATCTCTTAAAGGTTAGACCAGACACCTAGATGCCCTCTGCTGGTCTAAGCCACCAAAAGAGCAAGAAAAAAAAAGCTTTCCTATTTTACGGGATTTTCCAGAGGTTATTTAAAGTCATCTAACTTCAAAAGGCACCTGCGAGACTCCTGATTTCCTGCTCAGAAATTTCATTAGTCTACGCTCCTTCTAGTCTCCACACGAAGGTGATAAAAATCCTAACTGTAAAACAATCACACACGACACTGACTGTACCCCCAAGGACCAGAGCCAAAACAGACTCCGTAATACCCATGCAAAGAGAAGTTTAAACACATCACAAACCTCTTCCATGTATTCTGGTTCAGAGGCAGATGCATCCCAGCGGTTATTTAAAATAAATATATTGGGTCGAGACAGACGTTCATTCACCTTGTGAAAGAACTGCTTCTCCTATGGAAAATGAAACAAAACCTCTTCAGATTAATATGTCAAATATTTTTAACCTTTAGCCAAATTTATTGAAGAAGTAAACTTGCACATACAGTTTGCATCAATGTTGATTCAGAATTAGCCACCAGGACAAATACATCAGCATCAAGACAGAATTTGTCAATCCAGCTGTCCAGCTCTGTGGTTACATCAATGCCAGGGCTAGCAATAAAGAGAAATGAGATATTACTGTACTGCAGATACAGCAAAAACAAAACTTAAGAAGTTAGTAAGAGACGTGTTTCAGCTTTTCAGACCATTAATTTCCCATGTCTGCGCTACACTGCCCTGAGGTGACAGAGTATAGGCTAAAAGGAAGTAGTGACCAAGAAAATCTCACTGTTAACTACAGCAAAGGACTTTGGTCACAGTCTTAGATTAGAACACGGTCAATTCTCTTTATGTTTTTAAATATATATTTGAAAACATTTCCATAATTAGTCTGTGATAAAAAGGAAAGGAAAGACAGCTATTTCTCACCTGTCCATCAGCACCAGGTCGTCCTTTAAGAGAGAACATTTGGAATTGGGCCACATTACACTGACTAGGCTGCCAGCATTTAGATGTTCATCCTGATGAAGGGCATGAGCCAGCTGGTTTACTGTCTATGAAAAGATGGAAATAACATTTCCTGTATGCCAAGACCCACTAACACAATTATCTCCCCTTCAGGGCTGTTCACAGACACTTTAAGATAAAGCCCAACTCCAAATTATTTTCTTCCTGGAAGGTTTTCCACATAAAACTTCTTTGAGTGTCCTAGTAAAAAAGGCCACCACTGGTGAGAGTTTATGAGATCTTCCTGTCAGGAAGGGCTCCTGAGCAATTAGTAGAAAGTCTGTGATTCTGTCAGTAACACAAAGCTCAGAACTTCCTGAGTCATTGTTCCCTGCTATCACTAACAAATACAACATAGCATCTTTTTCATAAAATGAACAAGTCCCCATCCTGTAACTTGCTTCATTCCTTACTTCCTACATCTAACAGACTCATTTTTCATCTCCACTCCGTTAATGATTAAAATGCTTAACTGTGAAATTTAATTTTCCCGTTCCTTCCCTTTTCTTACACTTCTGAAGAGCTCTTATCCTTAACCTCATGCTTCAGGAAATTGTACCTTAACACTCTTCTTTTCCTCTGAGCCTTCGGTCAGCAAGAAAGCGTCATGTCCATCTGTCCCTTCTACACGCAAGAAGCAATTAGTGGTGTGTCCAATTCCTGAAGGAAGGACTTTGTCCCACAGCATGGCATTTATCACAGTGCTCTTCCCATTGCTTGTCCTACAGTCAGATTAAGAATGGTGTTTCAGGCTTCCAAGAGCCAGGTGTGCTCATTTTGATATTACAGAAAGCAAGTTCTCTAAAGCCAAGCTGTATCAGAGCCATTAACAATTTAGGTGCCAGAGGCCACATGCAAAAAGACTTTTCTATTTCCCTATTTTAAGAATTCTTCAAATCGAAGAATTACCTGATACAATATTTGTTTCCAATTTACAAGAGCATCAGTACCAGGCACATGCACATTACAAGCAAAAGCTAAAGCACTAGTGTTTCTCCAAGTATTTTTTACTGGCTACAATACTCAAATGCTTTACTGAGTGGGGAGCGTAGGCAACACAAGCACGTGACTCACCTCCCAAAAAAGGCAACTTTCATATGTCGTCTTGCCAACACTTCACTAATACCACTGACTTTTGACAGGTAACCTTTGACTTCAAGTACCTGCTCTTCTGTGGTGACGGGATCAAGCTCTACATTCTTGTGCGTTTCTAAAATCAAAATAGATCATGTCTCTGAATTCCAGAAACCTGGAATTCCTGGGTCAGACCTGGGTGAAACCCCTCTCTGTGACTGTAACACACAGAACTGAATGTTTTCCTGTGTCCCACAGCTTGTGTGGGTGATCTTGACACTGGCAGTGACACCCTGAGGCAATGCTGCAACAGCATTTATCAACGGGCCTCTTTTGTGCATCTAATAACCATTCCCATTCTTGGGACTGCCTTGAACAGAACAGCCAACACTGCAAACAGTCCAGCACCCTTGAAGATAAAATCTGTCTGTGCCTTAAGCTGTTAAAGCCAATTACTGGCATATGTTACATGTCAGTAGCAATGATGTGTTCAGGCAAGAATATTGAAAGGATTATAGGCAAAAAAACCTATAGGAGTTGTGTAATTAATTAAAAATCTCCCAAACATAAAAACGAAGCATAGCTCTCTAACTAGTTCAGTTTCTTAACATGCATGAACTCCTCATCTTCAAAATATGAACCTGAACTGCACCCAAATTCAACAAAGTAATTTTTGATTTTTCTTAGGAATATATAAACACACATGTACAAATAAGCACAGCTTTAGCAGCACCGTTTAACTGACTGAGAGGGTTTGGTGTGTGTGTTTGGGGGAATTGTATGTGGGCAGAGCGCTGTTACACACATAGTTCAAGAACTCAGCTTACCTTCCAGGAATGAGGAGCTCTCATTGATGTACGCAGCCAACTGTTCAAAGATACCATTGATTTTCTTCTTTGCAGTGACAAAATGTTTAAGTGGAGAAGCATTTACCTCAGCCATGTGTCTTTTATCCTTCTTCACTGCAACTATTGAGTTGGAACGAGTAAACAACAGGGACATTGCGCTACAGGGAAAAATCCAGTAAAGACCAGTGTCACCAAGTGCCAACAGCTATCCAAGGGTGTGTAGCGACAGGGTAAGGGGGAATGTGTTCACACGGACAGAGGGCAGGTTAGATGGCGTATCAGGCAAAAATTCTTCCATGTGAGGGTGGTGAGGCCCTAGCACAGGTTGCCCAGAGAAGCTGTGGCTGCCTCATCCCTGGAAGTGTTCAAGGCCAGGCTGGATGGGCCTGATCTACCTGGTCTTGTGGAAGGTGTCCCTGACCATGGCAGGGCATGGAACTGGATAATCTTTAAGGTCCCTTTCAACCCAAACCATTCTATGATTCTGTGATCCAACCAAGCATCATAACAAGAACTAGATAAATACACATCACATTTTATAAACCATCTTCTTTTTTCACAAAGAAACTGTTCCACTTTATACAACTCCTGTATCAGAAACAAGTTTTAAAAAAAAAATCCCTTTCCAATGAACAGGTTCGCAGTGATCACGCCTCCCAATTCTCCGCTTACTTTCAGGATGAGTTACGCTTTCACAAGTCAGGCATGGCCAACTTGAGGCCCTCTCGAACACAAACGGCAGCAGTTTTCCTGCCTTCTCCCTCGCCCCGGCCTGACTCCGTCCCGCAGCTCCTTCAGCGACGCCCAGTCCAGCCGATCTCCGCCCCTGTGGCAGAGTGACCGCAGATGAGGGACACAGGCTACCGAGCTCCGTGACGGGCCGGGCTCTGCTGCCCCGCCATCCCGGTGTGCCTGAGGGATGCACCGAGCTCTGCTTCCCCGCCATCCCGGTGTGCTCGAGAGATGCTCCGAGCTCTACTCCTCCGCATACCCTGTCTGGCCGAGGAATGCTCCGGGCTCTGCTCCCCCGCCATCCCTGTGCCCGGGGGATGCTTTGGGTTGACGCTCCGGGCGGACACCGCCGCATCCCCCTCAGCCCTCAGCGACGGTCGGAAAGTGCGGGAAGCGCCCTCCTCATGCCCGCCTCGCGACCCCTCAGGACCCTACCCCAGCGCGTCCGACCCTCACCCGCCTCTACCCTTGTCCCTGCCCCTCTCCCTGCTGCTCGGGAGGCGACCCCCGAGAGACCGGCCTAGCCTGGAGCGTCTGCCAGGTTCCTTCGGCCCGGCCCCGCCCGCTGCTCACCTTCACCGCCGCTCCCGCACGGCCGCCATGTCACTCCCGCGGCGTCGTCACCCGGGAGGCGCGAGGGGCGCGTGTCATCGCCGCGCGCCGGGCGGGCCGCGCGCGGGGCACCCTGGGAGTTGTAGTTCCGGGGCCTCGTGGCGGGCGACGGCGGCGGCCCGGGCCCCCCCGCCTCAGTAACCGAACCCACGGGCCGTGTACGGGAAAGGGTTTAATGCGAGTTCCCCTGGCTCAAACCGTACAGCTCGTTAACGCCCACCACCGAACCGGCCCGAGGAAACACACAACAACATAAGGGGAAAAAACCCCCAACTGCTGAATAAATACATAATACACATTTTCGACATCTCAACGATTGTCTTATCAATCCCTTCGTTTGGTAACAGACAGTTCTGGATTTGGATTTCACGTAACAGGATTTAGTACAGTTTTACTTCTCAAATGATTGCCCCTGCATGGATTTTTCTCCCCTGGGCACGGGTGAGTGTGTGGCCTCGAAAGAGACCTAAAAAGCTCAAGGAAAACAGTGGGAAAAGCTGTTATGTCCCCTTCCTCAGGCACATTCCAATTGTGTACAGCTCCTGCCAGAACTTACATGTCTAAAGCTATTCTGCCACATTAGAGTGACCCATCCAAGAAGAAGGGGCTCTACCCCGACAATCAGGCAGCAGAAACTGGAGACACAGACAACTGAAAGGCAGATAATGGTTTTTTCCTAAGGACAACCATGGTATTAATTTACTGCTTGTGAAAAAAACTAATCTGGCATAGCAGTGTCTGATAAGCAGAGCCAGTATCTCATAGGCAGGAAAGGCTTCTGCCCCTTCCCTCTCTAAACATGGGTCTAGTCTAGACATATTTTTATCTACTGAACCTACTATTTCACCACAACCTCTTAGCACTTCCCAACCATTCATTTCTATCAGCCTTGACCCCGCTGGAGAAGTTTCTGCAGTGGAGTGTTTTGGTTTTCAATCTCAAATAATAGAAACGGTGAATAATTACTTCCTCTAAGAACCAGAGAACAGCTCTTTGCATCTAATGTGAATGGACCATCAAGGAAAATGATCAAAACAATCTCTGACAATTGGAATGAGGCCACCAAAGACCACTGGGAGCTCTGGGTTGTCATCCAGAGATTGATCGGAGTTTTTGACAATCTTAACATGGCACAGAACAGAGACCATTCCACAGTGAAGCCCTCCTGACTGATGTAATAGTTCCCAGCCTTCCCTTTCTTAGATTTATTCTACACATTGACATGGCCTGAATTGGTGTGTGAATATGCTTGCTGCTCTTAGCTGGAGAAACAGAATGTAGGGGGGCTTTTATCTCTTCAGTTTAATCCCAGAGGTAAAGCATCATCAGAGGGCCTTCCCTTCGCTGACCAGAAGCACCTATATTGCCACTGCTGCTGCTTTGAACTTCATGATTTGCTTGCAAGGACTGCAAAGAGGTAAGGAATCAGATGATCTTCAGGCTCTTCCTACTGAGTTTCATCTGGTGTGACATTTAACTGTTATGACTCCAAGAGTCAGCTCCCTGATTGGTTTATATTTGGAATAGTGTCCATGAATTATTGTCTAACATCCAGTCCCATACATTCTGTGGATAAAAACAGGCTTCCAGCTTGTAACTTGTCTCCAAAAGGCTGGATTTCCAGTCCAAAAAAGCGTTTTTTAAAGCCAATCAATCAGTGAAGAAGGTTCAAGTAAATGGCACTTCCAAGAAACAGCGGATGAGGAGCAGAATCAAAAATGAAGGCACAAAATCTCCTTCAGAATTCTACAGCAATATTCCTAAATATTACCTGCAGTATCAGAGAGGGAGATCTTCCAGTAGTGGAGTCTTAAAATATCATTAAAAATCAATATCCAAATAGCTTTGAACAATGCCTTTGAAACTCTCAGCAGCATTCCCTGTTCCCACTCAAAGTCAGCAGTGAGCAGGGCCAGGGAAAGGTCCTTCCTGGGTAGTGTGGCTCTAGGGGTCAAGAAAGGACACTGCGATGTAGCGGGTCCCTTTGGTGGTTGGAAGGCCTTCGTGGTAGTGGGTCAGGCGTCCTGGATGCATAAGGGTCCACCCTTTCCGTGGAGCTCGAATGGAGCAGTTGTAGCGCAGGAACCGGCAGCCTCCTCCCTGATGGGAACACAGGGGATGTCAGCTTGGAAAAAGCACCTCAGGGAAGGCGTCCCTGCCTTCTCCTGACAGCCCTTCTGAAAATGTGACAAGGTGCTTGGGGAATCTCCTGTGGTTCTGATGCATTCAAAAATCTCCTTCCTACCCCAGCCCGGTGATTAATTGTAATCCCTAGTGCCCAGAAGCGTGATGTGGATCGGGGAAGGGTTTCCAGCTGCTCCAGGGGCTGTGCTGCACTCCTGACCCCCTGGCACGCACTCACCTCGTAGTCAATGCCGACTCTGTTCAAGGCGATGTTGATGGTGAAGGTGGACGCGTCGTGGTGGGGCATTAGGGACGGCTGCTCGTCCGGTTTGTAGCGAACCACAAAGGCCAGTTCAAACTGGGTCTGAGAGACAAGAATAAAGTGCACTGTTACAGGGCTGCAATGGTCTGTGGCTGCTGAGCTGCAGAGAAGGGTGTAACACTGGAATTGCATCCCACTGCTAAGGGAGAAAGGCAACAATCAGGCAGGAGAATGTCATTGAGAAATCCTGTATTTCCTAAAGCACATACTTATGTCACACTCCAGGGTCAGATCCTCCATCCTGGGAAACAGTGTGCATATTGTTGGAGGATTCTGGCAGTCTTGTCACAAAGCTGCAGCTGGAGGAGGTGTTGAGCTGACCATGAGTTTTGATGCTAAGGTGGACATACCTTGGTGTAGTATCCTGGGTACAGTTTCTCTGTGATGGGAGCAATATAGTCCAGAAGAAACTTATACCATTCTCTTTCAAAGCCAATTTGGTTCATGTGTATGTCAATAGTTGGGACATTCTCATATCCTCCTTGTATTCTGCTGTCCTGAAATAGAATCACAGAAATGCCCATTAGGATGGGAACTTTGGAGTTCAGGAATGGAAAGTACGTGTTTCGGCTAACTACAAATAAATATGATGTCTGTTTATCAGAATTTGCAGGGTGAAAAACTCATTTCAACCAAGAATGAAAACCTAAGGTAAACAATATTACCATTAGAAAGGCTGAACACTGTAACTTCAGAAGATATTAAATAGGACTCAGAGAAAAATCAGAGTTAATCAGGATTGTTTCCTGGTTTAACTTGGCATCTAATGCCTTCCCACTTCTGCCACCAAAAATGCACAGAAAACGATGTGACTCAGAACTCAAAAGAGCTCCTGCTTTTACTTACTGTGTTGTCACCTGTAGACCACTGGCCATAATGTTCCATTTCTTCCACCAGATCATCACAGGCAGTGTCAGTGAATATGGGGAACCAGTAAACATCTGGGCAGGGCTGCAGAAAGCACACAGGTGAGAACAGTAGAAACAAGGACACGTGCTTTGAGGCAAAAGGAGTAAGGCTAAACTGAATGTAGATTGAGTCAGTTTAAGCAGAAAGAAACTAAAATATTGAGGATAGAAATTTGTCTTCTGATTTCTGTGCCCCACTTAGGAAAGCTGGAGATGTACTTCTAGGAGAATGATGTGGCTCTGAAAATACTTTCAAGGTCATGTTTCCTGTGCTGAACCGATTATTCCTGAGAATGACAATAATGATGATAAAGCATTGTCCTGATGCCCATCTCCCATTCTGCTGGATAAGAGTGATGTCTTCTTACCATTTCTACCAATTTCCCTTTCAGAGCTGCTGTGTAGTTTTCATGGATGTACTTTTCTCTCCAATCCTGCAATTAAAAGATAAGCAAACCAGTAATTTCTGTGGGGCCCCTGCTTAAAGAGGCAGTAAAAGGCCAGGCACTCATGCAAGGAATATATCACAGGCTTTGAAGATCCATATGTTATGAATCCTATAAACACGCTCTCTTTAAATTCTGCACATACACTCCTCATCCCACCTGAGAGACATTGTTAGTACAAAGCCTGGACCTCCCGTGGTGTTGAAGCTAATATCAGATCTTCCCACATTGCTGTGCCTGCTGAGCATTCACGTTACCTCACCTCAGGATTGCTGAATATTTGCCAGAGGTCATTGTGGAGGTGACTTGTCTGGTAATTCTCCAGGGACAGTATGTGTCCGAACTGATGCCGGTTTGTCAGGTACATAAAGACTCCCTGCATGACAGAGAGAAACATTTAAGGCTTCATATAAGCCACCATGAAATATAAGCACTGGGCAGTTCTCCAAGCTGTTCATTTACTTATTCTTTCTCCTGTGGGCTTTCAGTTTTATTTCCACCCTGAATATGAGGAACTCTGAAAGGTTATAGCCAGAGAGAGTAATCCTATGTCCTGTCAGCCAGGGCTGGAAGCAGAGGAGAGCAGCTGCTGCAAGATTAGGTTCTTCCTTCTTACCCTGTCAATCACATTTCGAACAGCCCTGAATAGGCCCAAGAACAGCGTTATCCACATTTAGTGGTCCATGGCTGCACGTGGTTTCACAGCAAGACAGAAATCCCAGGCTGTTCCAAAGTCTGCGCAGTACTGAGTAGTGCCAGTTCACCCTGTCCCTGCCCTGGCAGAGCTGAATGCCTTGCAACTACTTAATCCTGTACCCTCCACCCTGGCACGCAGCTCTCCCCTGCCAGCCCTTCTCCTCGACTGACCTGATTCCGAACGTTGTGGCAGAAAGCCATGTCAGCATCCAGCTTGCCACTGTGGAACAGATCTCCCTGGTCAAGCTCCGAGCGCAGAGCCTTGGCTTTAACCATGTAAACACTGCTGATGTAGGGAACGTTCCAAAGCCCCCTGAAACACCAGGGAAGGAAAGTGAGGCTTGAGATACCACTAAGACAGAAACTGCTGGGCTTGATGAGATGGCAGGCAGCACTGCAGCATCAGCCAGGCTTGCCTAAATGAGCCAACTCAGAACAGTAGGGAGAAACCATACCAATACGGATTGTCATTCCAGAAAAAAAATCACGTCTATTGCCCAGAGCTTTTAAGCTGCACAAATGCTAGTCCACTGTGAAAGCAATTAATTGCTACTGTGTGTTTTTGCTAGGGACATAATTAATGGCTTGAATCTCTTCCCAGAGAGATCAACATATTTTTTCCAGTGATTTAAAGAAACTGAACCAGCCAAAAGTGCATAAGCTGATTTCCAGCATTTATTGCACATATAATGGCCTATAAAAATGAGCGTCCCTCAAGAATATGACAGAATCAACAATTCTACTTTGTGAATCTTCCGTTCAAGGATCACCTGGTATTTTCTGAAAAATTATCTATGAGAGATTAAACAGCACTTTACAGGATTTCAAGGATCACACTAACTATAATCCACAGGTGGGAAAACATGACATGAGTAAGATGAGATGATTTCAGCAACTGGGACTCTCAAATCCTTCTCTGATCATAAGAAAATCTGCCCCGAGTATGTTATCGTCTCTGCTCAGAGGAGAACATAGAGCAGCTTCCAAATGGGAGCAGAGACTTCTTTTACTTTCCTATACACAGTTTGACATTAGCTAGTTTGATGATAATGTGCTGCAGGAAGCTGTACATTTGAGGGATTATATCAGTGAAAAGCTGTCTCTGCATACTCACACCCTGCGCCTTTGAACAATATCCACATAATCTTCCGAGCGGGCATAGTATCCATCAGGGCTCAGTGCTCCCCAGAAATTGGACCACAGCTTCTCGTGACGGCTTACCAGGGGGGCAATCACTAGTCTGTGCAGCATGAAAGGAAAAGGAATTGCAGGACAGGATGTTACCACGGGAAGAAAAGGAAAATATTTACAAGCCACGGGACTATAAGAGATATATCCTCCCTCACTTACAGAACTGCTCTTCTGTTAACTCTGTTCGAATGAAATTCCACAAAAGAAAGGGCAAATATGGTCCCAATCTCCTCTCTAACTGCACCGTACACCAGGTCTCTTAGAATCAGATTTATTCTCGTGAATATATAAAGGCAAAACTAAGAGCAATTTACATCCCTTGCCTAAAATCCAGGGATTACAACTACAGTAAAAAAAGACCATGTAAGAGGTGTTTGGCTAACACACCATCTCTGGCACAGTTCTCCTGGTTCCCTGCACGTCTCAGGGATAAAAGAGTGCACTGTATTCCTCATGTGAGATGACCATTAATGATTGCTCAGACCAAAGTACTCACTTGTTCTGTTCGATCAGGATCCTCAGAGTCTCTGTGTTCTTCAGAACTACCTCAGCATCCAGGCTGAAGTAATAGTCACAGTCCGGATCCTTCCTGCACAAATCCCTACAGCCAGGGAAAAGAAAAGTCACATCCTAAAACAGAGCAAGACAAGGCACAGAACACCAGCAATTCCTTCGCCTTGTAGTCTAAAGGTCTTCTGGGTGCTCAGAAAGGTTCAGTTTAACGTAACAACTCAAAATCACGTTTAGCAAACTGTTTCCTCAGCTCAAATCAAAGAGGTTCCCATTTACAGTTGGCCCAAATCCACACCAGAGTTCAAACACCTCCTGATCACAGACAGGAAGATACTCTCCCACTAGTTCTTAGTTTTACTAAGACACTCCTCTTCAGAGATATGGACTCATATTTTTTGTCATCTATGGCTGGGTATACAGGTCAGGGTGGGAGGTACAGGGTTATCCTGCCAGAGTGAAGGACCAGTGAGAACTTAGTTTCTGAAACTGGAGAAAGGGAGCTGGTATCAAAGCTGATTTTTTTCCAATATATAAGGGCATCAAAGTTAATGCTAGAAAAATTGAAAGAAAAGGGTGACTAGAAAAACAAAAGCAATCACTTGACAGGGATGATCCTCAATAAAAACAGATGTCTTAGTTTGGACACAGCCTGTCTCTGCTAGCCATCACGTACAGCCACTTACATGCCCAGGTTACGTGCCTCAGCATTCTCCACCTCATCTTCTGGTCCAATCACTTTCACAGCGAGATATTCTTTGCCATGCTCTTCTACAAAAGAGTCCACCTCCATCAGGTGATGTTCCTCCTATGCCAAAAGTAAAGAAAAACAGGTAAGATGGGCTCATCCCAAGCCGCTTAGCCTCCTGTTCTGGAAAACGGGTAGACAGGCAACAGCTCTTCCCACTTCCACATCTTTACAGCTGGATGGAGCTATCTTATAGGCACCACTGCAGATAAGTACTGAGATTACAGAGTCTGGAAGTCTAGCCCAAAGTTGCAAAGGTGCCTAGAGCAGAGCAGGAGGTGTACATTTCCCCACATTTGCTGGGACCATCACAGGCCAATGTCACTTACATGGTTGTGGATGAAGAGCTGGATTCGTTGCTTCGGGTAATGAAGGTTACAAAGCCGCAAGAAAAACTGGGAGAGGAACGGGGTGGGCTGCTCGATGAAAATGCCAATCAGAATCACTGGCAATGCCTCATCCTGCATTGAGAGACAAGAGAGAAGTGGTGACTCGTGTTCCACATTAGACACATGAGATCCCATTGTAACTGTAAGACTTGAGAGCTTTGAATAGACACAGCAGCCTTACCTTGAAGCCCGTGAGGCTTCGCAGACCTTCATCACACACAGTGCAGCCAGTCTCAAATGTCCATATTTGAGGAATGTAGTTTCCCAGGTAGTTCAGCTGCAGCTGCAAAAGGCAATTTGCCACATTGTGCATTGCAGGGCAGGGGAGTTTCTTTGTGCACACCCCCACTGTGAGATCACATTTCAACTTCATTTACCTAAAGAATCTGAAAAGCATGACAACCTGAGGGTCCAATTACACATGGGTCTTTGAACCAGACCCATCTTGCTGCTATGGGCCCGGACCACTTATTGTTTCTCAAATGTAAATGCACACAGGGAAAGTCAATATATGTGAAGACAGTAACCTGATCCATCGAGCCTAAAGGGTCACTTTGCAATAAACACAGACCAAATCTTTCTCTCAGGACAGTCCACTTACCTTGGTGGGTCCATTTCCATGAATCACCACAGGCAGAGTGTCATATAACAAGTTTCTTGCTCTCACTCGTGAGTTTTCAAACTTCAGAACTATTTCATCTGGAAATGACATTGTCATCATGTTAAGGCTTTTATTGATAATTAGCAGCACAATGCCTCATTTCTACTGAAAAACTCCTGAAAGATGAAAGCATGGATATGGATAACTGTGCACAAGCAGTTTAAGGGCTACAGACCATATCTGTAGAGGAGAAAAAAATATTCAGAATGAACCTGTGAGGTAACAGGAGGATGCCTGGGAAGCTGGACAAAGAACGCAGCTGTTGGGCTGACAAATAAGTCTTCTACTGGGAACTCGCAGAAGCCACACTGAAAGATTCTTTCAAAACTGGCAGTTTTGTGCAGTGAGGAACAGCTACTGATGACAGTGAGAGCTCAGGCCCTTCTCACCTAAGTGCACTTGCTGTCTCTCTTTTTCACCCCTCACAAAAGTCCACTCTCCTGGCAGAGATCATCCAAGATGTCTCTTCAACAAAACCACACAAAATCCTTTGGAAAAGAGACCAGCACAGATTCAAGCTGCAGTCTATCATTGATATAATGAGCACAGGAGCCAAAAACTACACTGCCATTATCACTTTTTACCTGACCAGAATAAAGATGGAGTGGTGCAAGACTGAAAACATTAGGCAGTTATCGTCAGGACAGTAAGTGAATCCCTCTTGCCAGGACTAACAAAATCAATCAGCAGGTCAGGTCAGAAGCCTGGTACAGTGAGTGAGTGCTGTATCTGGCTGCTTCTCACCTCCCATGGCATTCCAGCACAGTTCTGAAGCAGAAAGACAAGCAAGCCCTAGGCAGGGCTGTGTGTTATTACTTGCTCTGGAAGTCCCTCCCAGTTTCAATCCCCAAGGCTAATGCAATCCGACATGCCTGGAGATCAAAGTGGCAAGAAGGTGTAAGATGAAAAACCTGACCTGCATTCCCTGAAGTGGAGAAGGAATTGCAATGAGAACCTAGTTGGTCACAGTGGAATTGCAAACAAATCCCAGAACTCTGGCAGAGACTTTTACTGAAGCTTATTCTGCAGGGACAGGCATTTCTGAAATACAATCCCTTCAGTCACAACTTTATTTCTGGTGCCAACATGCAGTTGCATTCCAAGGAGAAATGAGCTTCCTTCTTCCATCTCACCTAATGCTCCATTTAGGTTTTGGAAGATCCGGCTTCTTTGGTCTAGACTGATGTTGATACTTTCCTTTAAAAGAATTAGATAAATAAACTTAATTAGAATACAGAGGGCATCCATTCTTTGCATGCAACAGACACTATCTTCAGTGAAGATATCCCACTCCTATAATCATTTGTAAACTCTCCAAGCTCTGAAGCTTAAAATATTCCCAGATAATCATCATTTTCACCCAAAACTGGGAAAATTCACCATTTTCTAAAATAATTTGAATCTATTCCATTAGGCAAAACCATGAAAATCCCCTCTCCTCCCATTTTAAAGCTGCTGTGGGTGTGTCGCTAAATCTGCAGCATATGAATGAAGTACACTTACACAGTCATATGAGCCCCACAATACACATAACACACAGCAGTGCCAGATAGCAAAACCATCTGCTGTGAAAAGTTTCTTGTCTTCTACCCACAGGGCAAGTGTGACCCCAAGCATTGCCCCACGTACCAGTGTCAAACCAGAGGACAGCAGGGTGCAAGGCCAACTTGTGCAATCCTTGTTTTTACCCCATACTGCAAGCCACACTCTGACTGAGTCGGACTAAAATGTAGCTCTGACTTAACAAAGTTCTGTGTCCCAGCAGGCATCCATTAAGACTGATTACTGGAAAGGACAGCAGGGTGCTAACATCCACTGTCTGAGTGCCAAGTCAGGGGAATTACTCAGCTCTTGCACGGCACAGGGCCAGAACTGCAGATGAGAACATTAAAGGAACTGTTCATGTTAAAGTATCACAGGCCGTACTCAGATTTGGGGAACTAAAAATGTCCAGCTGTTCTAAATTTTCTACCAGCCCTGCTGGTAAAAAATTGCAGCTCTAACTAGTGTGATAGCAGATCTCTCTATCAAGTGTTTCCTCTTGGTTGGTAAACTGCTGTTAAGAGTTCTCAGTTCCTGTGCATTTGGGATGTCCCCAGGGACAAGACTGGCCTGTGTGATGCTCAGCTGGGCAGGGACAGCAGAAGCAGAATGAACCATGGGCTGGATGCTCTGGCCAGTGCATCACACAGTGTTGGAATGGCAGTGCTGCTTCCAGGATCCATTCCAAGCTTCTGTAGGATGTTACACAGCATTTCCCTAAAATGTACTTCAGTGCTAGGTTGGATATCTCTAAGTCAGCACTGCACTCTGCAGTTTCACATCCCCTGGGAGGAGGCTGGTTTGTCCTGCCACACAATGGCTTTAAACACCAGCACATACAGGTACCGGTATGAGCCTCCAGTAAGACTTGTTTTCAGACTTTTCTCTTCCCATTCACATTTTAAAGTTAAATATAAAAACTGCTAATAACACAAAACAGGGCTACTGGCTAGAATGCAAATTTTCAGGATCCCAAAATCTAGATACACCTACTCTTTTTTCTGGATCCAAGAAGATATTTGTATAGAAGAGCTGGTCACTGTCATCGTCCTGTCCTTTCCAGTCCTCCACAAGCTTCTTCAGGTTTGGAGCATAACCTATGAAGCCTGTGGGAATAGTAAGAAGAGGCATTTCAACCCAGATGACCAAAAACTGGAAGTGCTCCTCTATACATGTACTTTCACTTCTCTCACATGAAATCTCACTACACCCTGTGTTGCTGCAGAGACTCATCAACTTTCAGTTTGCTTTGCCTCTTCTCCCAAAGGTCAAATAAGAGGAGAAAGCTGAAAGAGGTTCTCAGCTGAAATCAAGCTCTGTGTCTCACCTCCAGAACCCAGGAAGCGCTTTCCATCTCGCACCTGAGGGTACTTGGCTTCCAGCTTTCTGTCAGGATAGATATAATTCTCTGCTGAGAAAACCACCTTGCTCTTGGCTTGTTTGAACTTCTTCAGCAGTTCTGTGGGGCCTGAAGCAAAGAGCACATCATAGCTAGAGAGAGACAGACAGAAAAGGACAAAAGGAATGGAGTCAGAAAAACATGTCAGGGAGAAAAGTTTCTAGAAACAGCTAATTCTTTGGGAATCCCTTTCTTTTAGTTCTGTTTCACAGTATTACATTTTTTGTAATGTAACTAAATAAAGTGCAGTTTTATGCATATGCTGGGTATGTGAAAAGACACTGAGAGTCCAAATCATCCTTTTCCATCTTTACTTTTCTCTGGCAGACTAATTCTTGGCTCTCAGGATGTGCTGCAGCCTACCTCACCTTATAAAACAAATAACTCTGGTAAAATAGGCCTGCCTAGTTCCATAGGAATTGTCTGATCATTCTCTGCAGATAGAGGCAGCCAAATTCCACCGTGGCAGAGTCAGGTACAACACTATCAACTTCATGCAAGAATTGGAATCAGCCTCTTCTGATCAGACCTTCCCAACTGCCACAGATGCAGCTCTGAGCGATTCTCAGGCAACTACAGACAATTCAGGGGGAAAAAACAGAGATCTGGACACACTTTTCAAAACTAATCTATTTCACAGTTCACTTCTTGGTGAGAACCTGTCCAAACAGGCTTAAGATTCAGTTCATGGCAAATTCTTTCCAACCATTACCTTTCTACAAAAAGGATGATCAAGTTCTCCTTATCCACATACTGCTTCAGAGCTGACTTCAGGAGACGGACCTTCTGCCCTCCTCCAGCTGGCTGCTGGTCATCTCCACCCTGCCACTCCTCATCCAGCCCCAGCACCTACACAACGACAGGCACAGGGTCACCTAAACAGGGCACTTTCCAAACAAGGCTCACAGGAAAGGACCAGAACCCACAACCTTACTAGTCCTGAGAGCTCCCAGTGCAAATCACAGCAAAAATCACAGCCCCAGGACTAGGGGCAGTCTTTGGTCCATTCTGGGGGCTGCACAGTCAGAGTAACACAGAGCACAGTAACAAAGCACTCCGAGCACAGGGACAGGAGTACACTCTGTACTGTGTGTCTTGGCAGTGCAATGGAAAAGTGCCATGAGGCTCCCCTGAGCAGGAGTTATGGATCTCATCCCAAGCCAACACTCAGGATGGAATAAGAGACTACTGCAGAAATGCCCCAGTTGCAGTACTTTTCAGCCACTTGAGTACGTGTGTCCTCTCTTGAGATTTTATTTCATCACTTTGGGCCAAGTCTTATCCATTCCACATTTCGAAATTGCCTTTGACCAACCACCACAGAAGCTGCTAGACATCACCTGGACTTTGTAGTTGAAGAATTGGGCTGATCTTCTGAAGCGCTGGAATCCCTCAGTCTGCTTGGTGGCAACAGTCAGAACCAGCAGCTTTTCTGTACACAGGAGAAAGCACAAGAGACACACACAAGAGCTTGTGTTGTTTCCACAACCTGCTGTTCCACACCTAACTTGATCCTGGGTATAAGATGAGAAATTATGTAAAGATACAATTTCATTGCCTAAGTTCTGAGCTAGGAAAAGAAAATAAAATGTATTAAGTGGGTTTTTTTCTTGCTAGTGAAATCTACAATTCTCTTCTCTCAAACAGAGTACAAAGGAAATTAAACTTGAAGATAAAAAACAGAACTACTACAAAATGCCCATTTGGAAGTCATCCATTTAGTGCAGTTTTGGCTTTCTGTTCCCCACAGAGATGCTTTTTTGTCACTCAGCATTGACTGGATGTAGGGAAAACCAAAATTAGACTGAATGTTATTATTCCCTCTCCACGGCTGCTCCAATCTTCTACTGCATTCCTGAGGCATTTTTCAGTTTTTCATACATATTCAATGTGAATTTAATTGTGCTATAACTTGCATTTACATTCTCCTCCCAAACTTGCTTTTCATTTCCAGACCCTTAAAAATGACAAAGCTAAATCCTGAAGTTCTCTTTCAGAAGTTTCTCTGTGGTACCCTGGAATATGATTTTTATGTGGAAGTTCTGGTTTCCTCATTGCAATGATGAAACGTTATACTTCACCTTAACAGTTTTGCTGAAGTAGGAATTTGTATAGGCTCTGGCAACAGTGCTTAAATGCAAATCCTGGCCATCCGATTTAAACATCACAAAATACCAGGAAAAGCTGAAAGCACATTTTCTTGGCCTCAGCAGGCTTTTTTCTGGAACAATGATTTTTTTCAATGGATGTACCAGATGTATCTTTCTCATGTACCCAAACTGATATTCTGTCTGGTCTTAGAGAAGAAGGATCTAGGAGCTGGAGTTATAGATGGACTTGACAAAGGCAGCAAAAGTAAAAAATAAGTGTAAGACTCCAAGTTAGGAAGAAAGAAGATATTCCCAAACAAATTTCCCAAATCTTTATCTGCATCAAAATAAAAAGCGAGGAGAGATTGAGAACAGTCAATAGGTCAGCTCTAACTGTATTTATTAGACATGCTCACAAAGTGCTAACTCAAAGAATATGAATCCTGCATTGGTGCAGTTTTTAAAGGCAGATCTTTAGACATATGAAGTGCATATCTAACCCAGCTCCTCCAGCACATTCCAGTTCCTTGTGTCCTGCCCAGTCAAAGGGTGCAAACAAATGAGTAAAAAATGTATGTCCTTGGGGAATATGTGAAAGCCATATGATGGCACAGAGAGAGCCACAGCAGCTTTGTGAGAGAGCTCTGAGCTCATGGAGTCTGAGAAGGTGAGGATCATACTGCCAAGGAGGAGGGGGGAAAACATGGACTTGCCACAGAAGAATGTAAAGACAACCCTCAAAATCTAGTGCCTGAGGGGAGGAAGCATATGATAATGATAACAGAAGGAAGGGAGGGAGGAAAGGAGAAAGGGAGGGAGAAGAAAGAAAGAAGGAAAAAGAATGAAAGGAAGAACAAAAGAAAGAGTGAAAGAATGAAAGAACGAAAGAAAGAAAGAAAGAAAAAGAAAGAAAGAATGAAAGAACGAAAGAAAGAAAGAAAGAAAGAAAAGATCCTGACCACTATACAATTATTTCAGCCCAAAATCTCAGGCAACTCACATTAAATAAATCACTAATTCATTTTCACGCTGCCAACCCAAGAAAGCCACACACTGTTTATGACCTGACTGCCAGAAGTTTCCTGGACAGGACGAGAGCTAAAGGCTCACACAGAGGAACAGGAAGTGGTGTCCTATTTCTAAGGCAGAAAAGGTCTCACCATCCAGTTTGTTAACTCAGGGGAGGATGAAAAGCCAGCACAGAGACAGGTCTCATCCCCAGCAGAGCTCCAAGTTACAGATTCCCTGTGGGGTAAGATGCCGAGAGAAACTAAGCTCAGTTTCTGTTCTAAGAACTCTCCGCAGCAGCGAAAGCTTTCCATCCCAAGAGACATTCCTTCAGCCCAGCACTGGAAGCTCGTGCTGAGCTATGCTGCCTCCACTCCTTCTCCTTTAACCCTTTTTTTTCTTTTCCAAAGATTCTGCTAAACACTGGTGCAGCTGAAAAGTACTTCCAGGGACAGAGCAGTAAACCCTTTTACTTTCAGTATCACATGTAGACTTTAAAAAACATCCTAAAACAGATTGATGCTTCCCTGTTTCCAATGTCACAGTCACTTTCTGTATGTAGAAACGCAGCCTGTTCTGCTAAGCTGGGCCTCCTGGGCCCAAAGGCTCCCTGGGCCATGCTGACAACGAGGAATCATATAAATACATTTGATAATGGCATAGCTGCAAAATACAAACACAGGGTGGTTAAAAAAGCAAGCACTGGACTTGAAACCAGGGGAGCTGGACTGTATTGCTGGCTCTGCTATGCAACAAGGAGCCAGTCCTGCTATCCCTCTGTTTTTCCATCTGTAGAATGATAAAAGAAGACCTTTACCACTTTTGTAAAGCTTTTAGAGCTTTATAGATGAAAAGAATTCTGCAGAAACAGGAACTGGAACAGGAACTCTGATATCAAGATCACAGTGAAATGATTCAATAAAATTCTGAGTTTTTTATAAAGGAATAAAAATCAGTGACAAGATGTGTTCAGTAACAAAAAAAAAATAAGTTATTTGCTTCTACCCTGAGTCCACAGGGAAAGCGCAGCTGCATTTTAGGACAAGGAATGAATTTATCCCTAGGCTGTGATTTAGGAAATCTTACTTTGCCACTTCCTGTTAAGATAGTGTCTAAGAAAATACCATTAATATGGGGAACAAATAGAAAAAAATCAGTGCACAATTTAATAGCAGATAATATAATCTCTGTATTAAATTTACAGAAGAATTTTTAAAAATTCTATCAACTACAAATAACTATGCTTAGAGCTTTATCAGATATCTAAAAGAACACCCAAGAGAGAAGACAGGTATCATTAGTTTCACATTACCCTGGGGAAGCTGAGGCACAGGGAAGGTGAGGCAATTTTATTTCGAGCCATGCCAGAAGTGATGGGTTCAGAAAGCGGTTAATTTCAAATCCCTCCTCCTAACCAACATACCTCATTCTCTTTCCCAGCCCCAGCTTTCTATCTCTAGCCCACTCTAAAACCTTAGCAAAAGCATGGAAGATTTGGGATGTGTGAAGAAGGCAGGATAGCACAGACAGAGATTCTTTGTTTTAGTTATGCCACTATAGCCAAAGAACTCCCAACACTCCCACAGATACACACTACCTGTATTAAGTAATGTATGTATAAAGGTAGTTATACCAGAACGACACTGTGAAGGGAAATATTCTAGGTAACACGATTAAATCTCCTCCTAATTGCCACTTCGCTAATGAAGACAGAGTTAATTATCCAAACTTCTTGGCAGAGTGACAGTGTGTGAACCTCTTTGTCAGTGCTGCTGACATTCTGTAGCTGCCCTAATCCTCTGCTGTTCTACCAACTACTCCAAAGCTTATACCAACTGTTTACGGGGAGACAGACTGATGTTATTTTAGGAGCATTCCGGATCTTGAGTCACAGTGTGGCCAGTCTGGGTTCAAATGCTCTCCCGTTACCTAATTCTCGAACCGTGTAAGTTCAAAAGCAGGGAGGGCTGACCCAGGTGGGATGCAACCCACGGGACTGAGAGTCCTTTACTGGGACGAAACGGTGTTATCTCACACAACTCCGAGCTGTGAGCTGACCGAGGCTCCAGGTGCCGCCCAGGCAGTCACGCTCTGCCGTGGGCTCGGGTCGGGCAATGCCCGAGAGCGGGATCAGGACGCAGAGGCCAGCGGTGGCACCCACGGCGTCTGTGCCCGTCCATCAGCCTGGCCGCCGGCTCCCCGTGCTGCCGGTTTCCCCCCGTGTCCCGAGCAGCCCCTCCTTACCTTCCTGCTGGGAGGCACGGCCGCCCCCCGCCCCGAGCAGCGCCAGCACCGCCCAGGGCAGCAGCACCGCCGGAGGAGGCACCATGGAGGCGACTTCCCCGCCCGGACCCCGCTCCAGGAGCCGACACCGACCGGGAGCGATGCCTGCGGGACGGACCGGGTGGCTCGGGGGCTGCCGGAGCTGTGCCACGCACCAGACCCGCCCGGCGGGGACGGGCGGAGGAAGCGGGGAGGCGGCGGCTCCTCCTCCCGGGCCGCCCCGGCCCCCGCAAGAGGCGGGCGGGCGGGCAGCCGGGGCTGGGCTGGGAGAGGCGGCGGGAAGCGCCGGCACCGCGGGGAAAGGGAGGGAACACCGGGACGCGGAGCTCGTGGGTTTGATGCCGGAGCTGCAGCGGCTTTGCCTGGGGTGCGGGGTCCATCGGGACTCGGCTGCGGGGGCCGGGCAGCGTGCGGGGTACCCGCGGCCCTGGGGCCCCGGGCAGTGCATCTGCAGAGGGAGAAACAGGCATTGAGCAAACGTGAGCCGGGGTAGGAGAGGAGTCACTCTCTGGCCAGCTTCAGCTACTGCTGGGCTGCAGCTGGCTGACACGGGCATTTATGTGTGAAAATCAAACCAGAAATGGATTATAATGTTATGCACAGCTCTGGAAACTGGGAGCCTTATTAAATACCTTCTTCATACTTTCTTCCCACCTGTTGCCTCTTTTGTTTCCTTGATGAATACAAAACCTGCAGTGGTTTTGTTTCCTGTACTGACATTTTCTCTGGCCATATACACATCTTTAAGGCTTACATTCATCTCTCTGGCCTTGTACTGGGTTTTCTTGCTGTAGCCCTTCCCACTTACCCAGGCATCTTGTTCTAGTTCCTTCTGCCTTTGAGAACAGGCAAAATAATCCTGCCTTAGAAAATTGCATTTTCTAAAATAAACATTTGCTTTAAGGTCACTTTTACACTGCAATGAGTGTAAGGTTTAGATGTAGGGAAATCCTTTTGAGCCTGCAGGACACCAGATGAGGAGCTACCAACGACACAGAGTTCATGTGAGGCCTGTCAGTAAACCATCTCTAACAAAAATCACAGATATTACACGATTCAGATTTCAAAATAAAACCAAGAAGGTATGATCTTAGAGGAGAAAAAATCAAGCATATGAGAAGGGCCACAGTGTAGCTAATTGATGTTCTCCATGATTCATAACGGCATCACCCCAAAGAACTCCCATTACTGTTTGTTCACTGAGAATATTCTTAAGTGTGTTCAAAGCACTTTTGCTTCCATTCCCTCTCCCCAAAGCAGGAATTCTCTCATAATTACCAGGCAAACAGAACAGTCCTCATACTCAAGAGATGTACTACAGGCATAACCCAAGGACATATTTGTTCTCCCTAAGATGGTGATTTCAGGAAACTTCCTTTTGCAAAGCTGCCAGTTTCCCTAAATAAATTTTTTAAAAGTTTAAAAAAGAACATACTCTCTCTTCAGATTTCTTTAGTACTCTGCAGGCCCAAAGCCCATGATAAATCTGTAGCAGCCTCAACAGTTTAAGGCAGGAGCCACAGCAAAGATGTTCAGCCCATCACCTTCAGACCTCAGACTGAGAGCTGGGACTCAACATAGGGTTTTTTAAATTGCAAGTTTCTCATTTTAATGAAGTTAAATCTCTCCAGTCTAAAACGGAAGTGGTTTTGCACACTCAAAATCATGAATGCCTCATTGTTTATGCTACTGCACCCAGACTGTGTGACAGCTCCGTTTGTATTCTGCAGCTATGCCAACCCAGTAAGCACGTTTTCCCCGTTTGTGCGTTCGCACGGCACTGTGCGCTGTCTTTTTAAACCGAGCCAGCTGCCAATACAGATGTTCCAGTGAGTACGTGCAACACGTGCTCCAGGCGGAGCAGCAACTTCCTGAAAACGGGAAGGGTCAGAGCTCCGTTCTTACAGCAGCCTCAAAACACATAGGAGCTTCTGAGACACTACCAGCCCCATTGAAACCTGCAAGGGATGGGGTCTCACCCATCGATTTGGAATCCCAGTGACTCTCAAAAATCAAACAGCTCATTTTGCAGGAATAAATTAAGAAGGTGTCTCCTCTGTTTCCCTTCACTGAGCCGGTTCATTGCCTCAACCTTGCCGGGAATTCCACATTTCACTTTAACTGACAGTGTTTCTGCCTGACTTGCTTGAAACAGTTTCTTGGTCTGTCTTTCGAGCACTGCACTCGATACAAAGCTTTCCTGTGCACATATAAGTCACGTAAGAAAGTTTGTTCCTCTATTTACTACACGGTGGAATACAGACTGATAGAACATAACTTCCTTTCTCGCACTAGTCTCTGCTGTGGTAGAGCAGTAAACCGCCACGGGAATTACGGAAAACCCCTCCAGGCCTTTTCCATCCGTGCAGTGATCCGAGCAGGAGACAGAACCTCAGCCCTGGGCTAGAGCTGCCTGAGGACACCCGCGGATACAGCACCGGCAGCGGGGCAGGGGCCGGGCGGGGCTGGAGCCAGGGGGTTGGAAGCCGGGGTGTCCCGGAGCCAGGGGGTCGCGGTTGGAAGCCGGGGGTCCCGGTGCCGGGGAGGCTCGGAGCCGAAACGGGTTCCGGTGCCGGGAGGGGCCCGGAGCCAGGAGAGACCCTGAGCCGTGCGGTTTGGAAACCGGAGACGACCCGGAGCCCGGAGGTCCCGAGGGTCCCGGTACCAGGGGAGGGGGGTTAGGTCCGCAGTCGGGGGAAATCATAGCCGGGGGGATTGGAGGCGGGGAGGCCGGGGATACGGAGCCGGGGAAGCCCGTGGGCCCCAAAGGTCCCGGAGGCTCTAGTTCGGCCGGGCCGGGTGTCCCCGCCAAGCCCCCCTTCAGGGGCGGTACGGGCGGCTGTCGCAAAACGCCGCAAAGCGCCGCCAATCGCGGCGGAGCTGCCGCAGGGCGCGGTGGCGATGGCGGCTTAGGGCCGGTGAGGCGCGGCGGGGCCGGGGCCGGG
>WBMZ01004030.1:0-81019 GCA_013400975.1 Atrichornis clamosus
AGTCCCACCTGGGGGAAGGGCCCGCAAAGGGCTTTCCTAGTTGCCCCCTACATACCCCTGTACCTCGGCACCTGAGACTTTCCCTCCTCATGGCTTTCTCTTATCAGAGCTGAATGTGATTTGGCATCTGGGAGATTATTTCTTCCTTTATGGAGTCACTTGACAGCACAAAACTAGCTCTGAGGAAACACAAAGTCTTGCAGGGACAGTATAAATTCCCTGTTCATAGTTACCTCTCAGCTGTTATATGTATCTTAGCACCTCCCAACACAGGGTGCCACCAGAAGGATGCTCTTCTGGCAGTATTGGACTGAGGCTCTCATCCTGCATTAAATTTGATGTTATCCTCTAACACTTCTACATACCCCGAACTGTGATCATGGCATTCACAGTGATGGTGCTGACAAGACTTCTGCACTGGGGGGTCTGAGATATTAGAAGGATGTGACAAGCACACCTGTGACACCTGTTCACATATAGGAATAAGTGTGTAATTAAAACTGTGCTCTCAGTTTATCATGAATGGTGTGTGGGGACTCTGGTTAGTTCCAGTGAGGTTTGATATCACAGTATTATAATTCCATTAAACAATGGTAAGTGGCCATTAAGGCTGAAAGATCAAAGCTCTAAACCTTGTTTAGGAGGTGCCTAATAAGTTAACAAAAGGCCTAAATGTCTTTGACTCAGCCCTTTTGGCAAACATTTTGTAAAACTTTCACTACCTGACCACATACTACTTTTTCAAGAGGTTTTCTGCTCCATTCAGAGCAAAGCTGATTCTTTTCAACATTGTTATTGCATTATATTAGTGGGGGGCAGGGTGTGAATGGCAGGATGTGAGAGGGGACCTCATCTGACATGCAGGCAAAAGGTGCTTATTTCAGCTGTAAAAGAAACAGAGGTGAGATTTTGAAAAGCAAACATCTCCAAAAACAGAAAGAATGATGGTTCTTCTTTTATAATACATAGATAAAATAAGATTAATGACAAATGAGTTCTAAACCTGTAAGATTTACAAGAGGTGAGTTTTTAAATTGGCAGACAAGCATTCATTTTGCTAGATTGAAATTCATGCAAAAATATAGCTGTTGCTGGAACTCAGCATTCATTCTCCCTCTTGACTATAAACAAATAAATCAATCCAAATCTTGTTCTGGACTTCATCAATGCCTTTTAGCCTGAGCTTGGTTTAGTAGTGAACAGATCTGGAAAACAAACCAAAGCTTTGTTACCAAAATCATAAGAAAAGGTAACTAGCTGAGAGGAGCATCCAAGTTCAGACAAACTGAGATGCCTTAACTTATCCCCAGTTGTGAAATCTCTGAATAACCAGTCCAGCTTTTTTATGATTATTATGAAGTTCTTTATGCAATGATAGAGAGGCATTATGTTCAGCAACCACTTGTTATGGTTATTTGCTTTCTGGAATTTTGTTTTGGAGGGAGATTGACCAGGTTAGGAGCAAAACAAGGCAAACTACTGCATTTGATTTATAACACCTAACTTTGCAGGTGTGGGAAAGCTGGGAGCAGTCACCTGTACCTTCATTAACCTGCACTGTAAAGCAGCTAGACTGTGAATTAAAAGAAAAAGCCTAGTTTTCAAAACAGTCTGCTCAATTTTTTTTTTTTCTGAAATATAAGTTAAGAAGGCCTGTAGGCAACTTCACAAGGACTGCATGAGTAGCGCTGATTATGTGTCCCTGGAGAGGCCAAGAAAACAGGAAAGGGAGCCAGCCGAGGAGCATATTTAAGAGAAGGTTCTCAAACTTCCCTATTACCTTTGGGATTGTTTCCAAACTCTAAAGCTAAGAAAGAAAAACCTGGACTTGGCAAAATAAATAACCTGCACTGACAATACTTGGTGTCTCAGGATGATTTGTGACATTTAGTAACACCATCTGTCACGACCAACACTGAAGGAATAAGCCACAGAAATACAGCTGCTTGAAAATGGCTTCCAAGACCACTTCTAAATGAACAAGTAAATCAAAAATTCGCCCATTTTGTAAGCATTGTAACACAAAATCCCAGTGTTTTCTTTTCTCAAAAGAGCTATTGCAAAAGGGAACTCTCAAAAATATTCTTACTGGATATTACTTGGATGGGATCATTTTTATATTTTTCATAATTTGTTATTTTAACTTTAGGATGGTTATGAATAGAAAAAATTAATCCCATGATACCATTCTTTATCATTAATTAAACTTGAGTGTTCTTACTGTCACAAATACGCAAGAAAATAAGTTTAGTATTTCACTTCCTCCAAATGGCCATATACAGACGTTTCTTAAAATGAATTTGTCACAGATAACCTGATTATATCCAGTTTAAACTTGATCTACAAGGAAAGGAAAGACATTTATATTAATCAGGAGAGTTCAGGTATATTTAAATTTTTCTGCCCAGCATTAGTCATGTGTGTGGAACACTATCCATAAATAGTAATAGGGGAAAATGGCTTTTCTGACATATTCTCCACTGTTTGTAATTTTTTTTTGAGAGACCTAGTGGAAAAAATACTTTTCTCTGTATCTGAAATTTTCTTTGACAAATATTTACTTATTAAATTTACTTTTTTTAACCATCTCAATATCTTTATAATGTCTAGCAAAAGTAAAATTTCTATTTTACTGTATTATTTGCCATAAATATGTAGCTCTATCATGTATGCTTTTACTGATAACACTTCAGGAGAAAATGTTCTCTGTGATATCTGAGCCATGTACAGTGTTTTAAGTAACTGTAGTTAATGTCATACCATGAAAGATGATGTAATTAAAAGCTTTTATAGGCTATGGTTAAAGTAGTAATGGACTTTTACCATGCTATTTTTCTCACCAGAATGGAAGAGGAAACAGAAATTTGCTTTCAATTAAGATTTTATATCTTCATAATAATGAGCTACAGTTCAGCCAAGTTTGATGCACTGTTACTGTGTGAGAAGGACAATACCCATGGTGAGCTGAGGAAGAATGACCTGCTGGTTTCTGGCTCTTTTGATACCATTATTTACTTTCTAGCACAGGTAGCATGCTTGCTGCTACTATGCACTAATTACACGATCATGTATGCAATATGATTAACATGTCAGCAGTACATTTGCCATAAACCCTGATAATCCTTGCCTTCACACTTTAAAATTCATTGTGGATAATGACTACATAGACTTCAGCATTATCTCAGATCTAAATTTTCAGGAATTTTCATCATACCTCTCAGCAATGCTATCCCTGTTACAAACCAAATAGTGTTTTCTACATGTGTATCTTTCCTGAAGACTGTAGTAGAAAATATGAAGGAAAAAAATGGTCCAGAGCCCAAGTAGGGAATCTTCTGAGTTTGAGTTTGTGTAAAAGAGATGCCTAGTCTATGACAGGAGCTCTTAAACACTACCTAAGTAAATTACAGTACAGCGAGTGAAAGGTGCAGTGCATGAAGTCAGAATAAGATTTATTTGAAAACTATAATCTGATTTTCTATTACATGTTTTCCCATTCTGATACAGATAACATCTTTATTGATATAGATATTTAAGGGAAAAACACATAATCCCATCTTCAGCTGTATTCTCACCAGATCATGATTGCACACATTTGCAGTGAATTAAACCTGGATTCCGCTCTCCCCAGAGCACTTTCTTTCCAGCGTGCCCCAGGGCCAGCACTGGTACTTCCCTGTTGGTACATGGGCACTTTCCATGGCACACATCCAAATGCAGTACAGGTATCCTCTGCTGTATGAGCCCCACCACCCCTTGTCTGCTGACAAAAGACTTTTCAAAGACAGTATGAATGCCACACAGTCAGCCTTTCAAGAAACTACATTCACTTCCATTGCTGCCAGTGCAGTTAAGAAATTAATGCTAAATATGGTGTTAGAACAGTGATAGACCATGGTCCACATGCTGTCCTGTTCCATGGAATAATGAACCACCCCATGGTTGGAGATGTGTATGTGCATATGTGTATATGGCAGAATAACATTTTGCACACAAAAGAAGGATTTTTCCAACCTTACTATAAGCAGCCTACCTACTCTGACTATAAAAATTGCCAGTGTATTTGAAGAAAAGCAGATCTCCTCTCCAGGTTGAGGACTACAAAATCTCTGACACAGGAATCCTGCTGTGGTGTGTCCAGAGAAGCAGCACCTAGGGGGAACTCTGAGGAGGTGAGCTACATGCCACCCACGTTGTGAGAATTGTTTAGAGCCCACTTCTGATCATACACCTGCAACTTTTGTCTTGTAACTAAAGGCTCTGCAAAGGCTTTACACTTCCATTTCGAAGTAAAATATTTCCCAGAGAGTTTGTGGACTCCCCATCTCTGGAGATGTTCAAGAATAGACTGGATGGGACTCTGAGTAACCCATCTAGTGGAAGGTTCCTGCTGATAGCAGGGGAATTGAAGCTACATGATCTTTAAGGCCCCTTCCAACCCAAACCATTCTGTGATTCTATGAAATACCAGTTCCTCCTGTGCTTATCTGACAAGATCTGAACACCTGCAAACACAGGGGATACTCCAGGAAAGTGAAGCATTTCCTCTTAGCACATAGCATGCCAGGCATTGTGTCAGAAGGTTATTCTGACTGTCTCACTAAGATTGATGAAGAATGACTTACACCTCTCTCATTGTAGCTGCTCGGGGAGACCCAGCTACCACCATCATTATGACAGAGTTCCCAGGAAAACCAGGAGGAAGTATTCTTTGTCAAAGGTTAATTTGCTTATGGTGGCTCTTTAACATTGGGGTTAGACAGGCACAGAGGAGCCTTTGCTCCTTGCTCTTGAACTAATAAATAGTAATAACAGCCTCTGGGAGAGCCATGCTCAAGTCTTTTCCACAGGTGTCCCCACATCTTCTCAGCATAACTTTCCCTCTGGAATTTTCCTGCCTCTCCCATTTCAGGGCCCCTCCTCCCAGCGCTGGCTGCTGCTTTCTTCTCAGGCAGCCCCAGGCTCGGGCATGGGTGCCTTTGCAAGGCACTGCTCCCACTCCACTGCTCCCCACCCCTGCCTAAGGTGGGAACTTACCTGAGGACAGAGATTCCTGACTTGTGAGACACATGCATGCTTGGGTGCCAGGAGGGTGGGGAAACCAGTCTCAGCACCTTAAGGGGTGAAGCACCATATGTCTGCCCTTCACCCTCACCTGCTTACAGAGAGAACCTCTTCTCCAGAGCCATCAAAGTGGCTCTTGGCCCCTTCCTAAAGGAACTTCACACTGATTCCTGAAGATGGTGGTGGTACTTCCTCCACAATCGGCCCGTCTCTAGGCCACTTGTGAGAAGTTTCCCTTTGCTACATGGGGAAGGGCTGATGTATGGATGTAGAGTCAGGACTGTACAATTTTATGTATTTGCAAAGTTTTTTACTCCTTCTTAAAACATCTAAAGGAGGTTAGAAGCTTATAACTGAGGTTTAAAAGGGACAGGAGAAATCCACATAAAAATGCTCATAGAAGTGTTTTATCAGAACTTTATATAGAAGGATGCTTTAAAAAATCCTAATATTTATGAAATGAATGAGCATTTTCCCCTCAGTATCTTGATCCATATCTGAAAGTCTATATTAGAAAGTATTCTAAAACAGGATCTCACAATTGTTTCAGCTTTAGTGTACAGTTTATGTTACAGTAGAAATAACACCTGAATAATGTAAACATGCCTGACTTGAGTCTAAGAAAAGAAAAAAACAAAAGTGGTTTTTTTCTCTCTTGTGATGTTTTTCCTCCAGGGTGTATTTTTTCTCCTAGTACCTAATCAAAAAGGCTTCTTAATACTTTGGTACTAAGTTATGATTCCCCCATCAAAGGATTGTTAGGCAGAAGACAAGAAGGGTGTTTCCTTTCCCTCCTAACTGTTTCACTTTTTTCCAGGCAAATTATAACTTGGCTGGCTACATGATTTGAGTGTCAAAAGGAGGTGTTTGTAAGGTCCATAGTGGCCCCAGCTTAATGGGTTGTTGTCATGGCCTCACTCCTGCAACCTAAACAGCACTGTGAAAGCTGAGGGAACCATGCTACAGCCTTGCCATTAGCTTGTCAGAGGAGAGTGGCAGACCATGTCATCCCACCTTCCAACTAACCTAGAAATACTGTGTCCAGTCTTGCCTTATGGAAGCCCACAATACACCCAGCACTGCAACTTGCTGCAGCACTCAAAGGAAGTATTAATTTAGCTCTCAGAACTGAGGAACACTTGTGCTCTCAAGACAGTGATATTCAGGCACGTCTCCAGAAATATATTATTCTTCTTGAGACGGATATTCTCTAAAACCAGGCTTTGAGATTTGCAAAGTGATAGCAGTATAGCCCAAATGAACAATTTAAATTTGGCAGACTACTTTTCACTTCCCATTTAGAATTGCAAGAACTATGGCAGAGTTTTATTTAACATTCACTATCTGTAGTGATCAAAGGACTATGTCTAAAAAATTAGCATTTTAGAAGGTCTTTGATAGTCAGCAATAAAATTCTCATACTTAGCCTGAAATCATTCCCATCTGCATTCTTAATTTGCTTTTAATTTATGAAGTCTCATTAATGAAATCAAACAGATAGTAAGCACACCTAAAGCATCCATCCAACACAGAACAGGAATTCCAGGTAATTAGGGTAACAGCTATTATTTTACTTCTCTGCCCCTCCTATAATTAGTATTGCTTGTAGTTGAAGAGGGAAAGAGTCAAAGATTTTTCAGAAGATACTGTTTTAGTCTTGCCTTATTTCACGATATGTTGTTTTAATCTCACTTTATGCTTTGTAGGTGTCTTCTGAGCAAACTAGGTTTGGACTCTCCCTCCAATGGCAGTCCACCAATTAATGGCTTCATTAAATAGTTAACGTCCAGGAAAAAAAAATTACTTCAACCAGAGCTCTGCCTGCTAAAGGACTTATATAGCCCTTTTCCTATGTTATCAACAGAAATCAAAGAGCATGACTTGTACAGCAGATACTTTTCCACTTAAGGGAATATGATTATTTATTGACCATCAGTATACTGCAGAAATCAGGGAGCACAAAGGGTAAGAAAAGATTATTGTAGCAAGAGTTGGCTTGGGCTGATTTCCAACACCAAGACTATGCAGTATAGAACATCCTTTTATAAATATGACCTTTATAACATATTGCATTAGCCTACTAATGCCACAAGGAATGTTTTGTTTGGATTTATGCAGTTTTAAGAAAGACTGGCAAGGACATATCCATCATTTATTATTTCTGATGGAAATCTGTATTTCAATAAAGCAAAGTTTTAGTAGAAAAATATATACAAAAAAATTGTAGGTATTGTGCGCACACACACACACAGACAGAGGTGGAAAAAACCCATGCAAAGTTCACAGATTTCAGATAGGGACTGAATGTTTTCCATTTGGAGTTACAGACCAGTTTTTGTCTGGGTATGATAACGTTTGTCCCTATCTCTTCTGTGGTGCTGGCTGCCTGGGTGTAAACGCACCTCCTTGCAGCTGCAGGGACTGTGCTGAAGCAGCCACCTCACTGAGCAGCCAGTTTGGCCAACACTTGCTGCAGCAGGAAGCCTGCTTCCTGTCACCCATGGAAAATCCTCAGGAACTGACCACTGAGCTCATGAGATGCCATGCCAAGAGGAGGTGACTGGCTATCTTCTGCCTTATGTCCTTCCAGCTGCAGTGAAGTTTCCTCTGTGACCATGTGGCTCACCAAAACCTGGGCTGCTCCTTCACCAGAGTCTATGAGACCACAGTTACAGTCCAGAGGAAGTGGTGGCCCCTTCAACAGTGCTTGAAGATGCTCACTGGAAGAGAGGAGTCTCCACATTCCCAGGATCAAGGTAGTACCCATCTTCATGCATTTTTCTCAGATATTTCAAAACAGGAAACACCAACATTTCATCATAGTTAATGATGTCTTGTCCTGCCCAGTGCTCAAAGTAACTGGTTTACAAAGAAGAGAGCTAAAGATGATGACAACAGAGCACACACACTGAGCAGTATTTGCCTGGGATGTGGTAAGAGGTGATCACCTTAATGTATCTAATAGGGTCTGCTTTCCTATCTAATCAGTATTTAGCTGGCAAATATAATTAGGGTATCTGGCATTAGAAACTAATGACAATGTTTCCTCTTACTGAACTTTGGAGCAGGGAGATGAAAAGCAGAACAACTGTGCATGTCTCATTGTTTTGAACTGTGTAAACTGCATAGATGTATCAGAAATGCATTCTTTCATTCACTGCACAGCTGAAACACCGTGCAACGGTACCTGTTGGAGAATCCAGTGTCCCACAGCAATAGTCACAAGAAAAGAAATCTGCCCACAGCCTCAGCCATCTATGAGAGACAGATGGAAAAATTTTAAAAATTGACATTGAAGTCAAGATTCAAAAATATTGTGGCAGCCTAAGAAAAACACATTTTCAGAAGTCAATTTTTCAAAGCAGCATATAGAAAGCATGGAAGCTGGCAATCACTCCATGGAACTTGATAGTATCACCATAGACTGTCTTACAACCTGTCCATTCTTGTATTGGCAGAAGTGGCCATATTTCTCTTCTGATCTTAATAGATGATAATGTGGAAAGCAAGATTTAAATAAATCTAATGTTTGACAAATTACTCATGAGCAGAAATAAAGCAAAATAGTCCCATAATCACCTGATTCAGCAGTGGTTTGGAGGACCGTGGCTGAAACTGAAATTGCAAGAGTAGTGGGTTTAGATTTAGATTAACTGCAAAAGGCCTCTGCAAGCATTCTGCAGGTTCTCCTGCAGACACATTGAGACCTCAAAGTTTTAAGAGAAATTAATGACAGCTTACATGTATGTCAGTACACAATAGTACACAGAATATGGAAAGAGAGCAATATGTGACTAGGAAAACAGATCCAAATCTGGCTTTGTGGGGTTGCACCTGTCTCAGGAACATTTTGTCCATGACTGATACCACACATTACATGACTGGGGTTGTCTTATGCACTGAAATGTTTACAAGTTGTTGGATATCTGCCCTGTGCAGTTTCACAGAAATGCTATTAACAGTGAGAACTTACTGCAGTAAGTTACAGACAAGTTTGAACATTCTTGGCAACAGCTCTGCAGTCACTTCTGCTGAGGAGGTATTGCCTTTGCACTTAATAAGACACTTTGTTGTTTATGAGCAACATAACATTAGTATATGATACCAGAGTGTTCCTTGAACTGCAAAACTGGTCTGTAGCATTAACAGAAGTTTTGTGTATTGTAGTTCATGATAAACATCCCTGAATTTTTCTTGAAACAGTGCTAGAAGCTTCGTAAGCATTAGCATTTTAGGGTGTTTAACTTGCAATTCTAGAGTAAAAGGGAAAATTATAGCTGAACAACTATTTTGGATGCTTCTTGAAGAGCTTAAACAAGGCAGACTTTGCATTAAATGAAAGTTGTAGGTAAAGATGTACATTGGCAATGAGAAAGATGAGAATTTCTTCACCGCTAAGGAAGAATTAACTCCTGCACAGTGTGTACCATTAGTCCTCAGAAACCTGTTTCAAAGAAGAATTCAAGTTTAATGGCTATCACTTTTGAATAGTGACAACATTCCCACACAGAATTCCCAAAACTGGTAAGGGACGTGAATCATCAAGGGCAGACTGTACCATTTTAACTCAAATCTTTAAAGCCTCTTGTCAAAACCATCAACATGTCAGCATCTGAGTGTGCTGTGGGTGATGGTATCACACCAAGTAGATAGTCACCATCATTTAGAAGCTTATTGATCCACTTCTCCAAATATTTCAAATCAGGCTATTGAAGATGCAGTGCAAATAGCACTATCCGCACATCGTAAGGCAGGAGTACTGTAATTCTACTGGTCTCCAGTACAAAATACCAAATTTGATGAATTTTGTAGTCATGAGATATCGTTTGGCCCACGTGTTTGCTAGCCTAAAACTTCAGCCCTTTCTCTGTTCCTTGCTGAGGGTGTGCACCCTGAGCAGCACTATCTGTGCCACTGCGAGCTGCCAGCCCTGGGAAGCATCTTGTCCCTCTGGCAGCAGCTGCTAAGGCAAGTCTGAATGAAGAGCAAGGTGTGCAGTGACTGACAAGAAACTGTGAGAGTGCATCATCGTCTGCTGGTTCAGCCTGCAACAGCCAATTGCTATAAGGGGATGATATGTATTAACTGGGTATGTATTAACTGAAGCACAGGATCTCTCCCAGCCTTTGTAGAAAATCCTTCTGATGAAAAAGAAAAGCCTTTTCTGTCTCTGGCTCACCAAATAGCCATCTCATTCAAAGCATCAGTACAGCTCTCCTAAACTCCTGCATTATTTTCCATGCTTAAAGAGCACGTGTTGACTGGCAGCAGCTGACGTGCTAAAAGCTGTCCAAGAAACATGAAAAGTGGCATCAGACTGTGTGAGCCTACAATAATCCCCTAATCTTTTTGAACACATTCTTTTGTTTAGGCAGACTTTAGTTATTAGATTTGACACATATTTCACACATTGCAAAACTGATCATTACTGTGTAGCTGGCTAATCCTCAGTTTGAGGAAGGATTGATTTTTAAACTCATATAGAAAGGCTGTCAACAAAAGCACTGAAGCTCTGTGTTTCTAAGCATATAACATACTTTGTTTTAACAGCATTATCAGACACTTGATGCAAATGATAGGTAGATTTACATAAAGGGGAAAATTGATCTACTGTGAGCACAAAACTGCTTCACAGCCAATGACCACAGTAGAAATGGGTTTGTTGCTCTGTGAAATATTCACTCATGATTGGAGTTAGATGACAGGTCTGTTTTAGTAGGCATTTTTGTAAAGACAGAGATAGAATAATAGAATCACTTAGGTTGGGAAGGACCCTAAAGACCATCAAATCCAACCATTAACCCAGCACTGCCAAGTTCGACATTAAGCCATATCCCTAAGCACCACATCCACATAACTTAATGAAGTCGGGAAAAAACTGCAAAAGAAATATCAATTTACATCTATTTTGATGCATTTATGCCTAAGCAATAAAATAAAAATATGTAAAAATCAGAAGTAAGGATGCATTTTTAACGTAAGTATTCACAGAACAGCCTATTTTTGCACAACTATGCAATATTTTCCATAAAATATTTTTCACTAACCTAAGAAAATATTGCTCACTAGATCTTGCAGAATTAATCAGCCTTTTTTTACAGGTTTCCAGACTGTTAGAAAGTAGGTTATAGTGAGGTCACTGAAAGTTAGTTACTGGCTTTTTTGGTGAGTATCTCTTAATGGGGCCTTTAACTATACTTTTTAAGTTCTGAGAATGCAGTTTCACTATTTCTTCTGATGTCTGAGTTTTAATCACTGTTCAAGTCACTGAAAGTCTTTCAGTTTCCATTAACAGAACTGGTCTCATTACCAGGGCACAAAGATGCTTTAGCCCAGACCACACAGTATAATCCCATTCCTTTTCTGATCCTTCTTTTTCACCTATGAATGAATGCTGAAAATCCAGAAGGCAACTGTTTCCTGCCTGAAGAGGGGTCTGGGAGAGACCCATTCTACATCAGTTGTTTCAGAAATAGGTTTCTTCATCTGAAGATCATGCCTTTTAAATCTGCTTATTTAAAGATGCATTTATATATTTAATTCTAAGTTGCCCACATTCATTCTTGCTAACTGGATGCACAGTAGTGACTGATAAATTCAAATTATGGTACTTTTAAAATGTGCACACAACTTTACATTTTGTGACAATCTGCTAGTGGCCATGGCTGCAGACCTTATACAAAACTAAAATAAATCTAAATAAGTTATTATCTAAGTAATGAACTTGAATAACATTTTTCGTGCTTCATTGATGTTACGATTTTATAACCAGATTTACTTTGCTCTTCCACACTATATATTCAAATAGTCTTGTTCTCAGCTTTTGAAATAACATAAAATTAATGCAGTCCAACTCCTAGGATACGTGGTAACACTTTTTCTCAGTAAGTCAGGCAGAGATAACCATGGCAAACTCTGACACTTGCTGTACTGTCCAGATGCTGAGACTTCAGTAGAAGATGGGTGTTCTTTGTCCTTAAGGTAATGTGAATTTTTCTGCTAAAACGCAACTCTCATGATAATAACAGTACACAAAAACCTCTGTGTGGTTGATCAGCACAAAGTTTATACCATACTTAGACCATATTTTAAAACTTAGTGAAGGACTTTACTCACACGCAGATGTAGGGTTCTGCTGTCTGCTATCCTGAGTTCACCCAGCAGGATGTTAATTTGCATACATTATCCTATTATCATGCCTCTCTTAAAGCTATATTAGCTTGTGTGCAATACTGCCTGAATGTAGCTAGACTGCTTTAAAAGTGAGTGCAAAACATCATTGATTTTGCATATTTGTTGATCAGAATTATTAATCAGTAACTTGTCCTGCATCAGTACACACCAGCACTTATACATGGAAAAATGCAAATAATTTTATTCACTCCAGATGGGAGATGAATTGCAAGGGTAGAAAAACTGAGCAAGTAGCAGAAATGAAAACCTTGGCTAGTGTTTTTACCTTTATTTAAGCAAAATTGGTCAGTGTTTTATACTGACTGCAGAGGAGAAGTGAGAGAATGTGAAAATTGCTTGATGACAAAAAGTAGAAATCTCTTCATCCAAATCCTGCTTGGGTGAGGGCTAGCACAAGTTTCTCATGAACTGTCTATCTTCAGAGTTATCAAACTAATTTAATCTCACCCCTTTTTAGTCCCAGGCCTGTCTGAGAGTTAAGATGCCCATAATGTCAAACACAGCACTATAGGGTCTTGGTCTCTGGGAGCTGTATTGAACTGTCTTTTGTATCCCCTGCGAAGAGGGTTCCTGAACTGACCCCAGGGACAGAGCCACAGTGTGAAGGATGCCAGGCACTGGTCAGGCAGTCCAGTGGGAGCTGCTCTGCAGAGGCAGCAATGCACTTTAGATGCTTCAGGCAGGAGGGAAACAGTCTCTTACCAACACTTCTGTGACTCTGACACAGAGTGCCTGAAGACCTAGAATCACTGATTCTAGTTGCAAGAGGGTGTTGTCCATAAGAATTATTAGTTTGTTATTTGTTGTTTTATTGCAGTCTAGTACTGCTATGCAGAGCACCCTACAGGCACAAATTACAGTTCTCACTCTGGTAATAAAGCATTGCAATTGAAATTTCAAAATATTTGGGGCAGGAATCCAGCGTTAGATCCACCTTTCTTTAGAAAGAGTCTGTCTCTCTACCAAAGTGCCCTACCCCAATTTACTATGAGCTAAGCTCTCCCCACCCTGAATAACTGCACTAATTAAGAAAGTTTTTGGCTAATTGCATTTCATACTGCTGCTTAGGTTGACCTAATTTGTGCTTGGCAGGCTCTGTAAGAAAAGTTAGTCAGTGAAGAATAAGACTCTGTGTTGCAGTAAACAACTCAATGCAGGCAATATCTGGGCAGTCTAATATAGACATTTGTACCTCTTCAAACACAAAACCAAAAAATTGTGTTTCTTTATTGTTAATTTTATAAGCACTTTCTAGGGCAAAATTAAATGGTGTATTTGTTGTCACACAAATATTGCCTGAGATGTGTGCAGAAAACAGGTGAATCATTTCCTGTCTGCTGCATTGTTGCTTCACAGCTTTCCCCCAGCAAGAGGAACGGCGCCCAAACAACCTAGGAAGCACATCTGGGCGCAGAGTGTCACTCGGTGTCCCTGTCCCCTCTTGGCTGAGGAGGGCTGTGGGCGGTGGCACTTGCGGTGTGCTGGGCACTGGGCACTGCTCAAGGCACGGGGGATGGGGATGGGACTGAAAGGTGCTGGGCAGGGATCAGTGCTCCTCCCAGCCCTTTCCTGCAAACCTGCACAAGCAGAGATGGCACTGACTTGATGATGCAAATGGCTTGAGGACATCCACTTTCTCTTTGATGCTGCGAATAATAAATGCTAAGAGGGCGGAGGGAACCTTAAGCTCCTTTCTTGACTTACCTGGCATGTAGATGTCCATTGCAGTCCAACGCAGAGAACTTCAGCAGTTCTTACACCCACACAAAATGCTGTTGAAGTTGAGCCATGAATGTCACAATTGCAATAGCAAAGGCTTCAGTCTGAACGAGGGTCCTGATGCGTGTCTGCACTGTCACATGAAGTAATAAAGGTGTCATGTTCAGAGTAGCTCCCTGCTGGCCTTGCGGAAGCACTGCTTGGTGATCACTGATGTCGTGGGTTGATGCTGGCCAGATGCCAGACACTCAGTGAAAGTGACTCGCTCACTCCCCCTGCAACTGGACAGAGGGGAGAAAATTTAACAAAGGGTGCATGAGTTGAGATAAGGATCAGAAGAGTTTGGTTATCAAATACCATCACAGGCAAAACAGAATCAAGCTTAAGGATATGAAAGTGAATTTATTACACTAACAGAATCAGAGCAGGATAATGAGAAGTGAAATAAGCCCTTAGAAACACCTTCCCCCTCCCACTCCCTCGTTCCAGCTCTACCTCCTACCCCAATGGTGCAGGGAGACAGGGAATGGGGGTTTTGGTCAGTCCATTATCCATGGCTTCTCCTGCTGCTCAGGAGAGGAGTTGTTTTCCCCTGCTGCACTGCAGGGTCCTTCCCCACGGGAGACAATTCTCCAGGAACTTCCCCGATGTGAGTCCATCTCACGAGCAACAGCTCCCTGTGAACTGCTGCAATGTGAGTCCATCCCAGGGGCAGCAGCACCCCTCACACTGCTGTGGTGTGGGTCACTCCTCCATGGGGTGCAGTCCTCCAAGGACAGGCTGCTCCAGCCTGGGAGCAGGGCCCCTCTCTCCACGGGTCCCCACAGGATCACAGCCTCCTTCCAAGTATCCACCTGCTCCGGTGTGGGCTCCTCCACGGACTGCAGGCGGATCTCTGCACCCCTGTGGGCCTCCATGGGCTGCAGGGGCACAGCTGAAGGCTGAAGGCCTCACCATGGCCTTCACCACAGGCCGCAGAGGAATCTCGGCTCCAGAGCCTGGAGCACCTCCTGCCCCTCCTTCTGCACTGACCTTGGTGTCTGCAGAGTTGTTCCTCTCATATGTTCTCACCCCACTTTGCTCTGGTGAAAATTGAAACTGCGCCACCAGTATTGTTTTGATTTTCTTCTTAAATCTGTTATCACAGAGGCATTACCACTACTTCTAATTGGCCCAGCCTTGGCCAGTGGCACCTCCATCTTTGCAGCCAACCAGGGTTTGGCTCTGCTGGACATGGTGGAAGCTTCCATCAGCTTCTCACAGAAGCTACCCCTGTAGCCCCTCCACTACAAAAAAGCAGGCCTTGCAAATCCAATACAACTGGCAAGTACAGAGTCACAGAAACATTGGTCAAAAGAGGCCTGTGAGGGTCATCAACTCCCACCTCTTTCTGGAAGTGGGACTACCACCAATAGGTCAGCTGTGACTTTGGTCAAGTTCTGTAAGCATCCAAGGACTGAGACTCCACTGCCTTCCCAAACAACCTCTTCCAATGCTGCACTACCTGCCTAGTGAAAACACTTTTTGTAATGTCCAGCCTGAATCTCCACTTTGTAGCTATAGCTGCATGTTATATCATCTGCCACCTCAGAGAGGTGGCAACCTCAGTTTTCTCACCTGCTTTTAACATGTCAAAATCTTCACTAAAGTCTATATATATTCCATCTAGCTCACTCCTCCCATTAGTATACACAGTCATTTCCTCGCAGACTGCAGTCAGGTTTGTCAAGGACTTACCCTCGTTTTTTCTTTCTGTTTTTACGTAATTGGAAATTATCTCGAAGATGCATGCTCCATGATCTTTCCAGAGCTAAAGTGAGCCTCATTTGTCTACAATTCCTCCTTCTTGCCTTGACTACAGACAGATGTAATATTGGCCTTTTTCTAGTAAGAATAATAGCTCCCATTCCCCCAGTTTCACTATTGTTTTCATCTCACCAGTTGTTTAGTAACTTTTCTAAAAGCCTCTCACATTAACTGTGTTTAATACATGCTCTACAGACTCTTGCCACTTTAAAATCATTCCTCACTATTCAAGATACCAGTTTCCTTTTGTAGAGCATACCATCCATGTCCTTTATTTCCTTCATTTTGACACAGCAGCCTGGTTGGAAGACGAGATGACAGCCATTGAAAGGATGGATAATTATGGAGAGAGAAAAATAACATAGCCTGATGATAAGCACTATCTATCTTCTTTGCTCTTAATAGAAGCTAAAATTTTCAGCCTGTAAGATGTGTTTCAAATCTTGGTTATTTGTTCCTGTTATTTTACTGTAAGTGTCCTGTATTTTTTCTTCTTTTGCGAGGAACATAGGCTGCTAAGTGCTTTTGCAACCAGCTTGCCATAACATAATTTACACTTCTCTTTTGGGTACTAGCGACAGTTTCATGATAGAAGGATATTCTAAATTACAGAAATTAACTAAATGGTTATTATGCTTTACTCAAGTTAAACTATCTCTCCCAAAATATGGAGTTTACTTAATGTAATATAATTAATGTTTGGGCAAGCCAAATGCATATATACATTATGTAGCTGAGTTTAAAAATCCAAGAAATACTCCTTACATAATTTTGCCATGCCATTCATACATCACACAATAATAAGGATGATAAATAACTGAAATATAGAAATACACATCACAGAAGGTTTTTTTTAATATAACAAGTGTTTCCTTAGTCTCTTATGTCACAAATGTGGTTCTTAAATTTTCTATTTGCTGTATATCTGATGTAAATCTTAGTCAAATGGTTGCTTCTTTCCTGTATTCCTTATGATGCCTGAAATCCATATCTGAAGTGACAACATTATAAAATGGATTTGCAGAAGCCTACAAGGGCAATCAATTATATTTACCTAGGTTGTTTTAGCAAATAGACTTTCCTCTGACAATTCTACCATTAAATCAGTTAATGTAATTTAATTAATTGTATGTGAAATTCTGCCCTATGCTTTTTGTATGACCTCAGCTTTTGGTGTGTGCTATACCAGTTACCCAAAATTAACTGCCAGCTTTCCACTGTTCATACTTCAGAGCTAGTTTAGTCATTTTGTAGTATTCTTCTCTCTGGGCTCCCAGTGAGTTGTCCTGCCCTACACACACTCTTTTTCCAAGGTGCAAAACATGAGATCATGCCAGAAGGAAAGCTGCCTATGCAACATAATATGAGGAGAGCCAAATATTTCTGCAGTGCTGTAGAAGTCACACATGCAGTATGTGCTGCATGGACATGGGTGGATTAGGTACGTGGTACTTACTGGAACTGAAAAGTTCTCCTATTTCATATCTGTTCAGCATCTCTACTGCATATACACCCAACAGCTCTGATCTAATTGTTGCAGCTCACTAGAGGTAAAAACAGTAATTTTACAAGAAAAACCATGAAACCAGAGAGACTTAACAGTGAATAGGAATTTCTGAGAGTTGGCACTGGATGTGTGTGAGAGGGAAAGAGACATGAGCAAGTCAGAACCTCTCAGAGTCTGAATGTACCAGCCCACTTTTTCAAAGAGGCATAGCTCATCGACTGCACCCATGCATCAACCCTACTCTTCCTGTAATTCTCTCTGCTGTAATAAAAGGAGAAATTATATATTTTGCTGTTCCCAGTCACTGTGTTTAGACAATTCTTGTTAGGTTTCTACCCTGATGGTTTCTTGCATGGTTCACCATTTCCCTTTTTTTCTTTTTCCTAAAGGAATAATGTCCTATTGTTACCCTGCTCCCTTTCAGGATGATGTCAGGTGAGTACACAGCATTCCCCATGACAGAAGTCTTCCTTCCCTGCTTTATGTAGGGTTCATTGTCAAGTCACAGACAATTACTTTATCTGATACTTGTCAACATGCAGTCTTACACACAAGAATTCTTTACCTCCAAAACTGTCTACTCAGCACCACCCTCTGCTGATTTTGCTCTCCTTCCAGCCTGTCTGGATGGAATGAATGGGGTGGAAAGGAGACAACAGCTCAGTTTCAAGCTGCTGCTTTCAGGGTTTAGCTGGGAAGCTCTCCAGAAGGATATCTTGCACAGCTGGAGCTCTGGACTCCAGAAGGGCAACTCTAAGAGCCCAGTACCAAGGAAGACAGGTGGCCGGAGAAAAGGTACTTCAGAGCCTTTGTGTTTCCTTAGCAGCAGTGGAAGGAGTAGAGGCCCCTGTGAAACCCACAAAGCAGTAGCCAGGGTACTGCTAGCAGCTTGCAGGACACGCTCCACGGCCTGTATTGGGCAGCCACTCTGACAGCACTGAGACAGATCCATCACCCATGTCACCACTCAGCCCTAGGCAATAGCAGAAGGGAAAAAGTCTGTAATTTACATTTCCCCAAAACATTGAACATCCAATATTTTTCCTATCTCCTAAAACAAAACCAGCTGATTTGTGTTAATTACAGCTAGGATAAAGTAAATTTACAGTTAATTCACATGCTGCCTTTTGTATAGCAGCATGTGAATTAGCTTGGCTCCCAACGCTACTGACCTGACACATCCATAATGGTGGTATGAAGTCAGTGAATCTCTCTGCAAAGTGGTATATTGCTTGAATTAAGGGCAGAAGGGCAGGGAAAGAGGCCATGCAAAATCTGACTCATTTACCTATAAATCAGGTTATGGTTGGGAAGATATTTACTGATATTGGGCCACAATCAGTAAGAGAAGAAACAAGACCAAATGATGACAAGACTGCTGTACTCTCAGGAGAGGTTAAGGTTTAGTGTTGATATTCTGACACACAGGAATGAGAAAATTTGTTTTCAACAGCCTTTCCTCCAGGTGATTAGATGGGGTAAGACAGGTTTGTTACTAGCAAGGCATTTATCTCTCTTTTCAAAAACAGTACACAACATCTATGAAACATAACTGATCAGACACACCCTCTAGGAGATACATCTTTCCTACTCTTGTAAGCCTGCAAAATCTACATTTTTATCTTAGACCAATCATGTGAACCACGCTGGATGCTCAGAGCCAGCATCTCACCACATGTAAGCCAAAGCAGCAGCTTCTCTCAAGGCAGTGAAGTAGCGCCAGCTGTGCTGTTTCAGATCAGATCTACAAACCTCCATGCACGTCAGTCTACCTACAGGAGCAATGTGAAGTTACCTGCTTACAGTAGTAGGCCTTCAAAACCTGTTGAAAACATATTGTGCAGAAAGTTTTCCCTTGTCAGGAATCATGAATTCAGGCGTCTTTACACCAAGAGCACTTCCTCAATTAGGTGCAATGTATTGCACTTGAACGTGGGTTTGCTTATCTAGATCTGAGATACCTACACTAATATCTACAATTACTCTTTTATGTATTAGATTGACTTTTAAGTAGTCACAAATAGAAGAACCATGAAACACAGACTATGTTGTTGTAAAACAGCATTCCATCCAAAAAAAATTGCCTTATTAGGCACTATAAGCATTTCAAAACATGAAATAATATTATTGAAATTTAAGTTGTTTTAGTACATTGACCTGCTCTTTCAATCAAATGCAACTAACAGATACATAGTTCAAAAGAATTGTCCTTTTCATATGTTAATAACTGCGGGGTTCCTAGAACCGTGGCACGGTTTATTGGAGACTCCCCAGTTTATTGGAGACTCCCCAGCTCTGCTCTTCTTGAGTTCAGATCCAGAGGAATGAAGAAATAAGCCATGAGTAAAATCCCTTTGTTCAGAGATTGGCACTGTGCCTCTTAGGAAAGACACAGCCGATGGGACAGCACATTAGGGAAGAGTTCAGGCCCACCTTCACACCTAGTTTAACACTGGAGTTGCATCCACCAGCCCACAAAAATTACTCAGAGGATGAGAAGCTCACCCACTGTAAACCAGAAGGATTTGCTGATCTAGCATCACAAAGCCACACGCTTTGACTAAGGATCTTGATGGCATTGAGCTTATTGTCTAAAAACTTTGAACAGAGAAAAGCATGTGTGCCTCCATATGTGTTAATACACATTTTTAAAATCGTATCCTGCCAAAACAAGCAAAGTAAAACAATGCTGAAATTCTCAGGTTTAGTTATTATACTCTTTGATCTGTCTTTAATTTGTTTTCCATTATCACTTATCTCCAACAGCTTAGGTAGCAAGCACAGGTAAGCTACATAGTATTATTATGGTTTGGTAAATGCAGACAGCTTGATATTAGGAGTATTGTTCATATACCTTCTTCAGAGGCTGGCCTGGATTTATTTGCTGCCTCTGGTCTACTGCAGACTGTCAAGGATTGGCACTTCCCAAAGAGCTGCCATTACAAGAAAATGTAGTTGCCTCTTTCTCCAGGTTCAATCATGTTTCTGATATTTGGAAAGGTCTATAATGGAAGGAGGAAGTGAAGGAAATCAGATTATATTGTTTTCATTACTCTGATATATCTAGTAATCAGGCATTTTATCAATCCTCCTTGCCAAAACCTAACTATGTACTTAAAGTTTGAAAGCATGTATTATGTAACAAACCACGATGGTTTATTGGGTCTTATATCATTTGCCTGGGAGACTATAAGGACAAGAACATTAATCCTGCTAGGCAGTTGATGCAACTTGTGAAAGGTTGATAGCTGTGCATGGGCACCAAACCTCAGTTCTCCCACTTGAGCAGCATGCAGGAAAACTCCTATTGCTCAAGCTCCTGCCCTGAGATGCAGAGTTCAGGCAGCAAGGGCCTTCCTGGCTGTGCTTCTCTGCTGTGGATTTGTCCCCACTGGGCAGTGATGAAATGCAGCGCAGTGCAGCCTGCCACTTCTCATAAAGCTCAGAGATTTATACTCACAAGGAACACAAAACCAAGTTTCTGGGCAAAATGAGACATAATTCTGGTAGCTTTGCACAGAGAACTGAACTTTCTTCTAAACAGTAGTGACCAAATGGCAGTAGTAAAATAGTGACTGTTAGAGGTGTTGTCTTTTTACAGTCACAAGGCTGGTAACAGTCCTTAAAACTGTTTTCAAGAAGTGAACTTCGGTCAGTACGGGAAAACATTCAATAAGATCTTATAAAATCAATTATTTTGTTGGTTTAAAGATTTACTCTCACGGGAAACAAACAGTTTCACTAAGTCAGAGGCAGATTTATAGTTAGAATCATAGAATCGTATCATAGAGTGGTTTGGATTGGAAGGCACTCTTACAGATCATCTAGTTCCAACACCCCTGCCATGGTCAGGGACACCTTCCACAAGACCAGGTTGCCCAGAGCCCCATCCAACCTGGCCTTGAACACTTCCAGAGATGGGGCATCCACAACTTCTCTGGCCAACCTGTTTAAGTACCTCACCACTCTGACAGTGAAGAATTTGTTCCTAATATCTAATCTAAATCTGCCCTCTGACAGTTTAAAGCCATTCCCCCTAATCCTATCACTGCATGGCCTTGTAAAAAGTCCCTCTCCAGCCTTCATGTAGACCCTCTCTAAGTACTGGAAGGCTGCTATAAAGTCTGCCCAGAACCTTCTCTTCTCCAGGGTGAACAACCCCAACTCTTAGCCTTTCCTCTTAGGAGAACTGGTCCATCCTTCTCATCATCTTCATGGCCCTCCTCTGGACTTCTTCCAGCAGGCCCATTTTTAATTATATTGGGATCCCCAGGCCTGAACACAGTACTCTGGGTGGGTTCTTATGAGAGTGGAGTAGAGGGGCAGAACTATCTTCCTCGACCTGCTGGTCACACTTCTTTTGATGCAGATTAGGATACAGTTAGAAAGTACTCTGCAAAATACTATGACCTTTCTTTGTAGCGGATTTATCATTCAGACATCTTAATGAGGACTATGATGACAAAGCAAGAAAACAGCTTAGCTTCTCACAAAAAATCTTAGAAGCACACAGCTATTAACAAAAGCATGTTTGTGAGATGAAGGCATTTTGAATATTTCCATAATCCATACATGAGATAGGGAATACACAGTAAGAATGTTGTGCCAGAGCTGTTCAAGGTACAAATCTCATTTCAATGCTTCCTTTTGGGACCAGTCCAATACTGGAATGCCTCCCACTGCAGCATCCAAAAGCAGGAGAAGGAGTTCCTGGGTTGAGGCTTGGAGAGCTGGTTAAGGACAAAATGGACATCATCATCTCTGCAAGCAGCTTTACTAAAAAGTTAGAATGTGGCCAGAGATAAGGAGGGCACATGAACACCCTTAGACCTGGTTAGAGCATATGATACTTAATTACTATTTCCAGAACACTTTGATGTCCTTACAGAGAGATTATATGAAGTTCAAATGACTTGTTAATAAGTAAGATTCTCAAAAGCATTTAAATGCTGAAGGAGTTCCAGAGACCACTAAGTTACATAGGTAGCTTTGAAAATTTCCCCTCAAGATAATAAATGTATGTCCCACCATTTGCTAAAAAATCTTTCTTCTCCAGTGGCACAGTATTACTTGCACACATTTTGTAGTCATGTTTTTGTTCTCTGACTAACTGAAAGTGTAGCCTCAGTGCATCTCTGTGTATGTTGTGCAAGAGCACATTTGGAATTTTTATTTTTTAGACCACCAGACAATAAGAAACCTCTGAGATTGCACAGATATGCACCACCCTTCATTAGAGACTGTGATATTCTCTCCCACCCAGTCCTGCCCAACCAAGACAATATTGCACATACACCTCCAGGCAATGAGACTACCACACCTTTTACCTCTAATTAAAATTATTAAGTTGAGAAGGAAAGAAATGCATTTCAGTCTGTGCATGTTAGCCAAATGTCTTGATAAAACTGAACATGTTCTGCTGCAGCCCACCATCTGTCCTTATAAATACTTTTTAAAAACACTGAACAGGAAAACAGATTAGTCATTACCAACTTCCACAGTTTTATACCATGCCTCAGGTTTTTCTTTATGCAGGCCAAAATAATCCACAAAATAGGATAAATTTTTCTCCTATTAAAACAATTCTGCATTTGACACATTTCAGAAGAAGAGATTCAAACCCAATGCATGTAGAAAACTATGTAGAGCAATGAGGATGTCTGTATGAGAACAGTCTTTTAATGGGGCAATCTTGCTTCTCCTGTCTCAATCTATTCCTTACATGTTCTCAGTTCTTTCACTGTTCGATAAGCCCTCATGGAAGCAGTCTGACTCCCTGTCTTTGAGGCATCAAAACGGTGTGCATCATCTTAGTTTCCTTTGCTGCGGAGAACTGAGACACCTGCAAGAAAATATGCCTTTTCCATTAGTGAGGTAAAGAAATCCACCTAGACAACCATAGCATCTAATCCTGCCATGATTCCCAGTATTTTGCCCCTAATACAATGAAGAAATCCCAGCTGATGCAACTCAGCAGCCCAGCCACTGATGAATATGGGTTGACAAAAAGTCGATGCAATTTCTTATATAGACTCCCCATTGAATTTTAAGCCCAATCACCATCCCCAGGCTTCCAGTGAGCTGTTTAAACTACTGTGCCATAGGTGCCTTTCTTAAAAGCTTCACCTCAGGTACAATGTTATAATCAATGGTATTTGTTAAGTCAAAGGAAAAGGGACTCTGCCTGAGGCTGGTGCTAATCTCTAGAGATGTTCTTCATTGCTTGAAAAACAGGAATATCTCCTACTGATGCAGGACCAAAAGTGAGCTCTCTTTCCATAGATTATTGCAATTCTTATTTTTTTCGAACTTCTTTTTCACAGAGGCTGCTCCCAATAGACAAATGGAAATTAGTCCAGGTATTTATAAAACTCAGCTTCACAATAGGTGTGAATAAACAGTATCAGATACAAACATTATCCCATCACAAGAAGATGAGAAGTGACTCATATAGGTGCAGGTATTAAAACCTCAGGACTTGAGTGCAGGCAATACAGAGGCCACTCTTTGGCAAGTTTAGGTGTGATAAAGGCTGAGTGTGAAGATTTCTGGAATACCAGAACTTTTTTTTTTTTTAGAAAAAGCTGCTCAGCTGATATTAAATCAGTTGAGGAGTGTTGGCTAATCCCATGGCATTCCAGGTCATGTGAGGGCAGGCCTGCTTGGTAAGGAGCAGTAGTACCTCCTCCTCCACCAGGCAGTGCAAAGTTCTGCTTGCTGCCAGAGGGGACAAAAACAAGAATAGGACAGAAAAGTCTCTAATACCAACGCAAGAAGAGTGTGATTGTTCTGAAGTAGAAAATACAAGGAGATCACAAGGAACAGCAGCAGCAAGATTTAAAACTACAGAAGATATATGTAAAAGGCTTCTAGTACAAAGCATGCACAAGAAAAGGGCCTTTTTTCAGTCTTCTATGAGTTAAATTCCATTTGCAAATTCTCTCTAGAAATTCCTTAGGAGTGTACTTTCCTCTACAATTTCTAGTCCCATCCATTTCAGGTTAGACTGGAAATATTGAGGAAGAGGCTCCTGACTCACTAACAGCCCAGGTTTTCTCAGGTTATTGACTCCCTCATATTCAAATCCACAAAGTTCTCAGGAAGTACAGATATACGAGTCTGAGGATGTTATCTTATAAGACAGAATATTAGACTGGCTTCAAAAGTCAGAAACAAAACTTTGCGTCATTGCCAAGGCTGTTTCTATGCCAGCCAAGGTGAGAACAATGAGGAAAGGTGAGGATAAAAATAGGCATTTGATTGTAACTGGGATTTGTTTCTGTTTTTTCTCCACATGTTGAAGTTTAGGGGGTTTCTTCCCCTCCCTCTTTGTTTTCAGTTACATTTAAATTACATAGTAAAGTGAATATTGTGAGCTATCCAAAGCTTTCTGAAGGCAATGGGAAGGAATTACATTGACTGCTAATATGTACTGAGTTCATCCATGGGTTAATATGGCATTTTTGGAAATGTAAGTGCATGAGATATTCCAAATACTACTTAATACACTGCAATTATGTCACACTATATCTTGTTATTGTAGTATATGGCCATCTCAGGTGCTGTTGAAAGTTCTCAGTTTACCCCTAAAAATCTCAGCAAGTAGACAGAGAACTTTGTTTCAAAATTCAGGGTCAGGGAGGGAAAACAAAGCCAAAAAACAAAAACCTAACTCTAACCTTCTCAAATCACTGAAGTTCTGGAGTTTTCCTAGTTTGCATCCTACAACCACAAAACAAGAAGCTGAAAGGCAGAAAAAGAACATAGAAGGTGATTGACACCTGTTTTCCCTTCACCTGCATGAAGTAGGTAGTTTCTGACAATTGCTAATTTAGAAAGTACATTTTTTATACACGTGCATTCATAAACATGCATGTAAATATATAAATATCAGTATGTAGAGATGTGTATGTGCCCACATATATATATATATAAGTACATAACTTTTGGACTCAAATAAAATATAAACAGAACTTTTGGGGCCCGATGCACCATCCATCATGGTCAATGGCTTCTGGAAAATATCTTAGAGATAGACCAGTGCCTTCCAGCACAATTATAAGTTTCTAACAAACTCTAAACCACTTGGAGAGGCATGATCTGAAAAAGAGTTATTCTGATCAATTTTTATTATTAGGACCATCAATGGTCAGTTAGGTTCATAGAAATTTTAATAAAAGTATCCTTTTAAAACTAAGTTTTAAAAAAACAGTTTTGTAAAAATATTCTATAATCTGATGAGACATTTTTCTGTTTCAAATTTGCCAAATGTTATGAAGTTGTTCTTTCCTCAGTGTCCATTAGACTGTGACAGAAAGAAAACTAGTGTTAAAAGAATATTCTTTTTTGTGGGGTAGGATTTTTTTCCTTTCGGGTTTTTTTTTCTTTCCACTTTTCTCTCTCCTTCTTCTCACCCTGCAATCTCTCAAAGCTTCCACATCTTTGGAAACATTATTATAGGAAAAGGAGGGGTTCTGAGTAACAGATGACAGAGTAACATCTATTTATTTCATTTTCCATTCTGCCACTTTCATTTTTACAAACCTGAGAAGGTTTGGAGAAGTTATAGAAAGAGAGAAAAATGTATGTTTGCTTGTTGTGAGGGGGAAGAAAATCACAACCTGCCTGCAATTACTTTCTTGGAAAAAGAAGAAATTAAAAGAGAAAAACTAATATTTTGATTGTGCAAGATTTTTCACAAGTTGAAAAAAGAAAATAAATACCGTCAATTGATCCTTTTTGGGTGTTACAAAACAATTTTAAAACCATCTTTCATCCAATTCTTACTAGAGCTGTGGTTCCAGCTTCCACATGAGCAGTAATGCAACTCTCTCCTGACCTCCTGCCTAATTTTTTTAAACTTTTCCTCCTTATTGCCTCTGAACACTCGGCATTTTACTTTTTTTTAAATGGGCATCATTAAACACGTGTGACTTATTAGTGATGATGGCTTAGCTTGGGACAATATTGGTGGTCTCCACTCCCAGTTTTCTGCCCTTGCTTTCTCTTGGCAGTTAGTTACTCCTCTTGCTTCAGTGGTAGCTCAGCAGCGCATGAAGCTCCTTCATCACTCAGGTTTGGAGGAAACCACGATGCATTTCAATTTGCACTACTACACCTACCTCTCATTTATGGCAGCTCAGCAACTGCTCCTGAGCAGCCACAGCACCTCTGCAGTAGAGGTAAAAGACGCTGAGAGAGGAGCAGGGCAGATTTCCCAGCTGAATTCAAAGGAACTGGCTAGGTACATTTGCACATGCCGTGTGTTGCACTGAGGAAATCTGAGGAGTAATGCACTCAGTGAAAACAAAACAGAGCTTGGCAGCAATCTAAATATTTGGGGGGTGGGGGAAGGGGGAAGAGAAGGTGCTACAGAGCCATTAAGAGTAGTTAGATCATCATTAGGACCTGGAAAAAATGCTTATGGGGGAGTCCCTGGGGAGATACAAAATTAACCCTTGATAATATATTCAAAATTTCCCACTGTTTTTAAGAAAGTCCAGGTAAAAGAAAAGATATTACTGCTTTAACAGGTACCTCAGCCTTTTGGCTCAAGGTGTACTGCTTTTGAAATAGCAGGGGTCAGTACACGAAGGAAGCATCTGGGGATGTTTCATCACAACTTTCAATACATATTACTTGAAATTGATTCTCTCTCTTAAAGATCATGTCCACAAAAGTTCTCCTTGTCCTGTAGCAAAGTATAAAACAAAGGCATGGTCCCCTGGCTTTGTGACTTAAAAAATTAAGCGAAAGAAGTAAGATTGCTTGGCTGTCTTCTGGACTTCAAGAATTTGATCCTGTCTTTACATGTAGGCCCAAAAGTATGATACAAATGCAGAAGAAGGGAAAATTCTTTGGAGATGTGGCTGATTATTTTCCTAACCCGATGTGTCATCAGAAGCCTAGATGTTACCCTTAGAAAGAATGTGGCCTTGCGACATTTTACTTTGTATATCCAGTTCCTTTTTAAGAGCCTTTGTTTTCTTAAACTGATATTTGAATTGTATTCAGCACTTATTTCCTGAGAAAACAACTGTGTATTGGTACAGGAAGCTGCACAGGTGACAGTTTAATTTAGAAAAGAATAGCAGAAAAACTTCTGCAAATACCACATTAAAAATTGATTCTCTGAAACAAAGTAGGCACAGCTTTGCTCTTACTGCCAAAAAAGTATTTGCCTATCCTAGATTTTATTCTCATTTTCCTGAGATAGTTTTCCTAGGAAGTTCTCAAGGTAGCAAGTGAACGTGCATAGCCTGTCTTGTGGAGTTACTAAGAATGTTTGGCAACAGGTTTTAGGCTTCTGGTTCACCAGCACAAGTTTAGGCAGTCAGAGGTGACAGTAGGTTCTGCTGTCAGACCTTGTGCTGGAGCAGCACTGTCTCTAACAGCAGGACTGGTGTCTCCAGGGAACCACACAGGCCCAAGCAATAGCTCAAAGCACCACAAAGGCTAATTTAACATTACATGTGCATTCAGCATGGTGCATCAGGTAAGAGCATTTCTAACCGTGTGTTACATTAAAGCGGGGTTGCATTTCTTTAGGGAGTTATAAAATTCTGGCTCAAGAAGAAAAAGGCAGTATTAGAGACTGCATCTTTTAGTGCTGAATCGTATCAGACAGAGCCTGAAGAAAAGATTGCTGTTGAATGCTTGCATATATTGTAAGTCAGACCTGTTCTTGCAAATGCTGTATGTATAGAGCAGCCACTGCACACCACAAGAAGCAAGCCAATGCTGCATTCCCTATAATCTGCATTGATGATAAATCCTGCAGAAAACTGTTAAAGCAAACAATAGCAAGTTAGCCCATGTAAGAGAGAGGAAGAAAGAAATAGGCAGAAGCACTACGCATTATTGATGAATTTGCTGTGATGAGGACTGAATTGTCTTCCTTTCACCACCAGTTTTTAACTTCCAGCCAAATATATACAAGGTGTAGATTTTCTGGCCTGGTAATTTTTATATTCCTTGTAATCTCTGTTCCTTTGTGATTTTCACTTTGTTTTTGATATCATACCAAATACATCTTATTCTTCAAAGTATCAGAAACTGGTGATAAAAGTCATTTAGGAGTGAGCATTGGCAGATTCACCTGGCAGGGAAACTGGCTTTTAAGCTTCCAGTGAAGGGGCGGAGAGGATCTGGTTGAGTACTGTACAGTAGGTGAAGCTCTGCTGAGATGTGGGACAGTTGGAAAACTCCATGGTAGCAGGATGTGAGATATGCCAGCTTCTGTTTGGGTCTTCACGGTGTGTGTCTGGTAGGACAAGGTCCACTACCATGTTAGGCTCCCACTCTCAAATTCTTCTTCTCATGAGCAGCTCTACTATCTCCAAATTAATTATTTGCTGCCACTTTCATCAAGCCCTATTTAACAAAGGCACATTCCCTAAAATTTTTTTCTGGCTTCCAGCTTATTTTAAGGGATAAAGCTTAGGAGACAAGAAGAAAAAGCCCATAGAGTCAACTTTCCATTATTATTCATGTCACAGGGATGTATAATCATGAATTACTTTAAATGGGAAGTTTAATGGAAAAGGACTAAAGTATTTTAATAGAAAGGGAATTTAGCTCAAGTATAATAGTGTGTAAATGCATAAGCTGACAGGTTCAAAGGCAGCCAAACTCACCACAGTTCTCTCCAGTCCAGAAGCAGGAGGCTGAGGAACCCTTACATTGGCTGGTCCCAAGTGGTGCAGTCAGCCCTCAAGAGCTGCCCATGTAAAACACCACTTCTGTGGCAACAAAGAACAGACATGAATTTACTGGGGTTTGTTAGCTCAGGCTCAGTCAAGACCTTCCTGGACCAGTTCCAGCCCCACACCAGCCAGCTGAGGCACTCCTGAAACCACAATCAATTTAACAGGTAATCCATTCAGAGACACTGGGGAGCTGACTGATCACATTTACACCACATTTGATGAGGAATCTCTGCATGGATCATAGATAGACAATGTCCAGCACATCTTTTGTATCTTCACTTAACAGGAAAAACTCCTTTTCCGCATTGCAGCCTGTGTGTTCCTTCCGCAATCTTTATAGAGGGAACCTCACACAAGCTGGTGTACAACTGCTACCTACAAAGGACCCATATCTCAGTGCAAACAAAGCACAAAATAAATGGTTTAGCTGTATAAAGTGACAACATAATAAACAGATTCTTTTTTCCTGTACATTCATTCCTGAGTATCTGCTTATATTTGGAAACTTTTATGGTGTTGAGAATGATTTTTAATTGTTCCACAGCATCTGCTTCTTTCAATAAAAAATTATAGCTGGCTACACTCCATATGATTCTTTACTCAGGCTATGTTGCAAATTTAAACAGGAATTGAGGAAACTGCAAGGGAACAGAGAGTATAGATGAAAACTCAATGGCATATAATATCATTAGGCCACAACAGTGCCAAATCCAACACAGACTTAGAGGGTTGTCCCCCAGACCAACAGCAGGATGCTGTGCTAGCTGGCAAACCACAGTGTGCAGGGAGGGTGAGGCACCTCTGAATGGCAATGCTGAGCAGGAAGCTATGCCTGTGCAAAACTCTGGCAAGGAGGTACCTAATTCCTGCCATCAGCTGCCTAAGATAGGGCAGTGCCAGACTTTCCTCAGAGGTGCAGAGTGGAAAAACAACAGCAATCATCACAAGTTGAAGCAAATGAAACTCTGTCTAGATACGAGGACAAAAATGTTCACGCTGAGACTAATCCAACACTGAAAAAGGTTGCCTAGTGAGGTTGTGAAGTCTCAATTCTTGCAGATATTCAAAGCTCAGCTTCATGTGGCCATGAGAAACTTGCTGTACTTGACAATAGTTTGAGGAAGAGGTTGGATTGGATGACACCCAGCAGTCTCTTCATCTACATTGTCCTGTGTTTCTGTGGACCCCTGTCCAGAGTCTGGGATGCTCTTGGAGAAATGCATTAGGAATATTTGTTTATTTGGAACCCACCTCCAAGAAGTCTCTTCCAAAGAAAAGTCCTGTAACCATTTCTTCAAAAGGAGAAAGCAAGAATTGAAGTTCCTTTTAAAATTCATTGCAGTGGTGATGCCAATACCCAGGTACTATATGATATCCTGCTGTCTAAAGCACTTGCCCATGAAATGATTATCCTTAGTTACTTGAGTGGGTCCAAACAAGTACAGAGTAGCCACTGAGAAATAAGGATTCTGAAGAAAGGCTCAGGAACATGAAGGAGCCTAGGACTGTGGTGAAAGCTTAATGTCTCTGTCTAAGAATAGCAATCTTCACATCTGGTTCTGGACTGTCTTTTGCATGGGCTCAGATGGAGAAACAGCCATGGAGATGGGGATATGCCAGGCTTTATTTCCTTCCCAGCTCTGCTGTAGCCCCCGGGCTACAGTCACACTGCCCCTGGTTGCTCCCTTGCTGGCCCTTTGACTCATATATAATTTATTCTGCCAAGATCCAGCTTCAACAACAAGCTGCAAGTTTTTCCCCTCCCACAGCTGGCCTGCTTATTAGGCTGCTCTCTTGGGAAATGTATGCTTGAGCTTCTCCAGACTGAGGAAGACCTAATACTGAGGCTTCCCTGGGCAGGCACCCTTAACCACCATGCACCATTAACTAAAAAAGTCCCACACAGTTGTGCCATCCCCATCGCGCCCTCCATCACAACCGAGGCCTGTTTTCAAAGAGCTTGGCCCCTGCTGAGCTCTGCAGGCAGCCAAATGCCATCCGTGGGCGTTAGGTGTGCTCTGGGAACAGGCAATGGGATGGGCCCCGAGGGAGTGGGGCTGAGAGCTGCCAGCTTCCTGTATCCCGCCCTTCCTGACACCCGGCCACAGAGCCATGTGGGCTGTGGTGCTTCTGGCCGAGCAGTGAAGCAGAGCTGGAGATGCCCAGGGCATTCCCCTGTGCGCACAGGCAGCCCTGACCTTTGGGAGCAGCTGCACAGGGTCTTCTGGGATTGCTGCCTTGGAGACAGATGGCCACTCACCGTGCCATTCTGAACCCTGTGACACAACCAGCTTACACACCTACAGCTTCTTTGGACTTTGATGCTCACATCCAGTGCTCTGTTTGAAAGGCACTTCGGGTATCATGCCACCATCTCAAATGCTCAGTTATCTATTTCGTCTCTCCTCTACTAAACCTTCTCGCCTACTGTCCTTTCTATCCTGCCATGGTGCCCTTCTGCCTGGGCTGCCCATACACTTTTTTCAGTGGGCATTTTCTCTCCCTACAGCTCCCCAGCAGACCTGATCTGCCTGTGCCTGGATTAGTAGTTCCCAGACACACTCTGGTTGTGTGACCAGAAGTGGCCCTGGCACTCCAGGCTAAAGTAGCCCACAAGACCCACAGACTGCTTCAGAGAGACCTCCCAGGGACTGATCCCTCAAACTAATGGAAGTAACTTCAGGTCTAGACTTAGAAAACCAGTCTCCACCAGCTTCTGACCCCAGACTTTCTCTACCAGTTCAGCTCTTGCCTTCTGTCGTACACACCATGCACTATCATTTCTTTTTTATTATTTCCAGACTTGTTTCAATAGAGCATTACTCCAATCCCATGACAAAAGTAGCATGGACCAAACGTGCCACGTTAAGTTGTTTGTGACCACATTTGAGTATTAAAATTATTTTTGGTTTTATTCTTCAGAGATTAAAATAATGTATTTTGAATTACCCCTCTGTCAGAAATGTACAATGTAAAGACATCTTTTTGTGGACTAAACCTCTTGGTCTTCCACTTTGGAAGGCACATGCAGCATTGGTCTTGCAATATCCCCATCCAAGTCTATTTTGTGAGATTCATTTACAAATCCTTCCATCCTTGACATTTGCATTACAGCAAAGCAGGGAATGAGTCAGAATCTTAGTCTAGCAAATTACCTAATTCCCTTGTCACAGAACATGACTTGTGCCTACTTCTTCAATCACTTTGTCTGCCACTCTTCTTGACAAAACTGACATTGCTTTGGAAACATTTTGACTTCAAAAAAATGAAATTTCAGAAAACAAATTCATTTAAATTAAAATCACACCCAGACTTCTACTTCACAGGTTCCTATTGTGGGGTCCCATTTTTAAAACTATCCTGAATCTCCATGTGCTTTTCCTGATTTTTTCTCAGTGATGAGCTCTTCATGGTACAAAATGTACCATGAATAGTACTCTTTTACTATTGAAGGCCAGGAGATGACAATCTACTGTACTCTACCCTATGAGACTCCAACTAAAAGTTACACAGAGTAAAAACTGAGTTTTCCTCTTTTGAAATGGCACATTATCCTTTAATGAGAAGTGGTACAATTCAAAGAAACTTCAGGATGAAACAGAAGGGCTGGAACACTCCAGACAATGGCAGGAACCCTATCATACAGGTACTGGAGAGGGTGATACAGGGACATCCAGATAGAGTTACCCAGAGACAGCACAGAACTAACAACACTGGCACATGGCCAGAGATAACAAGCCTACTTATTCCACTACAGAGCAAGTCATGTTTTTCTCTTCAGCGCTCAGTGATCTGGCTGGATTTACCATCTTGGGCTTAATGCCAGAGATGCCAGATATGAGTGCAACCACTCTGCAGTCCTAGTACTGGGAAAGCAACTGGGACCCAAAGGGGCTCTACAGGTAGTCAGCTGGAGTCCAGCATGGCTCCTTAAGATAAAGGCTTTATTATTATCAGGGTGAAAAAGAAGAGGGTGGGAAAGAGTGGGAGAGTGGGGAAATAGGAAGGAGAGAGGAACAGGACTGCCCCATTTAGAACAGGTAAGCTCAGTTTAGGTGTGCTTCTTAATTTTGTCCTCAGACTGCAACATAACATGTGAGAACCCTCTGCCAGAGCCAAGCTGGCTCTTCAAACAGTGGAGCTGAGCCTGTGTGACATTCCTGGCTCTGCTGTCCAGTAGAATAATGCCCCAAAATACAAGGACGTAATTGAATGTTAACTGGCCTGGCAATTTTGATGCACAGTTTGTGGTATAACCATCTAGCAGAGAAGTGTCAGGGTCAACTCCTAGTGGAATACTTTTAAACCATTCAAAAACCCCAAAGTCTCAAGGGCTTTCATACTAACATGGGGAGCTACATTATGTTTTCTGTGTGTTTATGATGGGCACTATTCCACTCATTGGACCTCCTATGGCTGTCATTCAGAACACAGACACATTGGTGTAACAAGTGTGTTGGTACTCACACCTGGCCTTGATCATTAGTAGATCAATGGGAGACATCCCTCCAGGCTTCACAAGGGATCTGGCCCTCTCTTGTGCACAAACAGTGTGGTGTCCCCATCCCTCCAGTGCCAGGCCTTGGCGCTTAGCCTTCAAAAGTGCCCCTGAGGCTGCAGATGCCTGCACAATCCATCCCGCAGGCATAATTTGAGAAAACCCTTGTGCAAGCTTGGTCTCAGCCTTAACTGTGCTAGGTGGTAAAGCATCTTCCTGCCTCAAAACAATTTCACTCAAGTGGCTTGAACAACACTGGGATCTGGAAAAATTGCAGTGCTCTTCTCAAAGTACAATTGTCCTGCTCCTCTTCTCATATCTATCCTTAAACTGCACACAAAGCAGGAGAGTGAGCAAGCCAGTGCAAAGAATCCCACAGAGGAGACGTCACTAAAATCTCCCTCATGCACTACTAAAATACTCATAACTTCTTAGAACAAATGTTAAATGGCAGACTAAGATGGAAGAATTTTTTTTGTACTGTAACATGCTTAGCAAATTCCATTGGAAGAGTGTACACTGTGAATTACAGTTATATGTACTGTATAACCATTATGGCTCTGCTGTGCCTACCACTAATTGTCAAAATATGCTAATATTCTCCTTTTAATTCTGACACATTTTCTGTTGAAGCAAATGGAAGTTTTTCCATTGCTTTGACTCTGTAAAACGCCTTCTGAAAAAAACCACATAGCTGTTACAGCTCTTTAATAAGTAGCCACTATATACCGTTTTATAACTACATGTTTATAGCTATACAGTAATAACTGGATACTTACATAATATAGCTAAATATGAAGTTAAATAGCAGTTATAGCTCACTTTAGCATGAAAAGGAATATAAAAATTTTACTGAATTGATTTAACATTGCTAGAATGATTTACACGGACTGCCTGTCTCTTCTCTTAGCTTCTGAAATCACATGCAGGCTGAATAAAAGGTTAATACATTGGACTGAACTGATCTGTGGATCTTCTGGCCTGTCTTGAACCGTTAGCAAGGAGCCAAAGGTGTTTTGCTAATCCATAACTGTTTCATTGAGGTCCATTTCTTCATGATGTGCAAGTACTGAAGAGATCTCCAGAACACATGCAGTTCAGCCTCTCCACTGGAGGAGAATCTGGAATCCATGTGTGACAGATGTTGGTCTAATCAGTACTTACAAACCTCCAGTGAAGGACATTAGCAACACAGCCTGCCTGGTGCTTAGCCACTAGATAATCCTTTTATTTCATACATAATTTAAATCTGCTTCTCTGCAAATTAGACTCTTGCTTTATACCCATCCCAGTGGGCATGTTAAACATTTCGTTACTCACTGATCTCTTTAAAACAACCTTTAAGCAGTACCAATGTTTTTCCACTTCACAACGTCCTATGCTGATTTACACTAGCTGAGCAGCTGGCCTACAGTTTTAAAAGACCTGTTCTGCCAGCATCAGGCACTTCAGGAGACTGATGACAGCAAATCAAGATTTATGTTTTTCTGTTCAAGTGTTCTGTGATTCTAATGTGCTTATTTTGATAGTGACAGTAAGTCATTGTCAGCTTACAGCTCTGACGGTGACCTGTAGAAACCAACTGAGGATGGATTGTGCCCTCCAAGGATAGAGAGCAAGCTGGGTTTTGCACTCTCAGAAAAAGTACCAGGTCATTTTTCCATCATGTTCTCAGTTTTTCTCCCTCTAACACAGTTAAATTCACCTTAAAAACAAGGGAGGGAGAAAGATAATTAGAACCCTGTTTTCTTCTAAACAACTTTCAGCAGAAGGTGGTTGAAGTTTTTTAGCATCATACAACAGGATTTTAAATTCCAGCCAAAACTAAGAGGTTTTGCTTTCAAGAATGGTCTACTCTGTTTCTTACAGAGGCCTGACGCATTTATTTTATGTCAATGGCCAACCTGTAGGAAATTCTTGCAACCATTTTTGGTTTGGCATGGAAAGGGACCGCTCTAGTCTATGCGACAATGAAAAAAAACCCAAACCCACTCATATTAGCTTGGAAATCAATGCTCCTAGGAATTCTGCTCACAAAGAAAACAACACAGCAGCTAGTCATATTGTCTTCTCAATGGCTTAGAGATTTATCTTGAACTCATTACCTGACATAAATCAGGACTGGGTGGTCTAGATAATTGAGTGACAGTTGTGTGACCCAGATTAGTGTCCACCACACCTCCTGGTTATTGGCATAATTTGGCCCATATGGGATGCAATGATAATGTTTCTGGACCTCACAGGGAAGGAGAAGATGAGAAAAACTACAGGGAGAGTGGAAATGCAAAAAAATTTTTGAAAGTAACAGAAAATAGCATCAGAATAAGATCCTTTTGATATACTAAGAATTTCAAAGGACAAAACAAAATGTGCTGCTCTCTTCTGGCCTGTATGCCTTGGCCTGAAAAGAGTAATCTTCACTGCCTTTCTAGGCACTGGTACATGGAACTGCTTTTGAGGCAAGCACAAGGAGTAATTTGTAAGAAAGCAGTTTTATAAACTAACAGGGAGCTTGCCACTGGTTGCAGCAGGGGTGATGATAGGAGGAAGCCGACTGACAAAGAAGCTGACAAGGGAAGAGTGCAAAGGAGTGAAGTCTAAGAAGCTAGTCCCTGAGTTGGTGCTAACCTAGCAGAATTAAATGAAGGGGATTTTTCTTGGACTGCCTGGGCAGGTTGTTTACCCTACGTGAGCAGAATAATCAATATAATAGGTTTACTTCCTAAGTATTGTAAGGAAAAAGGTAGAAATATTTTGCTTAGGGATAAACCAAAATAACATGTAGAAGAGATATCTGAAAGTAGACAACTGGTACTTGACTTTTCTTTGAATCAGATGTGCCAGCAGGAGACTGGAAATTGTCTCTAAAATCAGGGTGAAGTGCTATGAACATTCAGTGCTTCTTGTGTAAACACTGTTCCCCAGACTATGGTCAGGATTATAAACCAGCACTCAGGGCATCAGTGCAACACAGAAGCTTGAAGACAACAGTTGAAGAGATAAATCAAGAGCAAAGAAAGCTTTGAGGGAATTTATAGCCTGGGATAATGGAAGAACCAAATAGTGAAGCAAAGAATAAGGCCTGTACTGGAGGAGACTTAAACAAGGGGACAGGAAATGTGCTTGATGAATATCAGGTTGATAACCAGGGATTTCGTTGAAAGTGTTGACCTAGAGTTGAAGGCCACACCAGGATGAGGGGGGAGCAGAGGGAAGCCTAATTAATGAGATTGGGTCTCTGGATGAAAATAAAAGTCACTGAGAGGAAGAGGGGGAGGAAAGCCAGAAGGCAAGGCAGGGGGTTGCTAAAGCGAGATGGTATCAGGTGTGATGTACATTACAGCAACATACAGTAGGAAGAAGAGTCAGAGGGAAATATGAAATGAAATGACAAAAGGGAGGAAAAGGGTGCATCTATATGGGGAGGAACCATCAGATTTTGTTCAGCTTCCCTCCTGTGTAGAAGAATTTATCACTGAAATTTATCCTCAGTGTTTCATGTCAGTATGATATTTCTTCACAAACAGCAATTTTGGTAAATGTCCCTAACACTACTCTGCTGTGGTTGCTGAGGACCTTCACAACATGAAGTAGAGTGGTAAAAGACAGCTATTTGCTGTGCAAGCAGGGTGGAGTCACCAAATAGTGTTGTTATTGGGTGGCAACCCACAGCATGGAGCTGTTGAAAATTACTCATGTTTTAGTAGCATAACTTTTCCTGATGCTAAATGCCCTCTGGCATGCCAAATTTACTGGGGATTATAAACAAAAGTTTGTGACCAATTTTTGAACTGGAACAGAAAAGAAGAATTTTTAAATGCAAATTTATAAATGTTGTCATTATAATTGTGTAAATTGCATTCCTGATCCCATCAAATGCCTCCTCTCCTACTGCCAGGGTCCTAGTATCCACGTCTCTGGCCACAGAGCCCCATGACTCTCCCAGGCTCCAGTTCCCTCTGGTCAGCCGGAATTATCTCATGGTCCTGACTCAGCTTCAGTTCTTCTGCCTCCACCAGCATAGTGATGTCCATCAGCAAACAGCCTTGCTAAAGCAGAGCCTGATCTTCTCAGAACAAAGGCAAGGCAGAGAAAAAGACCCCACAACAAGCGAGTTATCTGTATGAGTTTGTCTGTCTGCCTCCCACTAAGGGTGACTGTGATGGCTGCTTCTCTGGACTCCAGAACCTCTCCCCATATTTTACTGTGCCCAGTGGCAGCTCCTGATAGCTGACTGCTCCCTCTTGGGCACAACTTCTTAACTGTTTGCTGATCTTTGGATTTTCAAGTACCTAAACCAGCAAAGAAAAGCCTGGAGCTTTTCACTGTACAGAATATAGGATGCTCAAATGGAGCAGCTCTTCAGTGACTGTGAAGATACTGTTGTCTGGAAAGTCACTGTACAGACTGACAAGTTTTGGTCTTCCAACAGTCATCTCAATTAGACCAATGCTGACTAGTCAGGAAGCATTCTACCCTCTAGAAGTCAGATTAGCTTCATTTCCAAGGGTACATTTAAATTGCAGAGAACATGATGCACAGATCCCCAAGCTAGCACTGAACTGATTTGGCAAGTCCACAGCACAGCAAAGTACTGTGCAGATATGCCAAGTGGGGCTGCAAGGCAGAACAATGATGTTCAGCTGGCACAGCACTCAGGGCTACATCACGTCTGGTTCAGTGCTGGCCTGCATGAAGCCTTTGCACTGTGTTTCCCAGCTCTTCAAGCTGTGGGAGTTCTGCACCAGCATGGACATCTTTGTGCACATCCTAAATTGCTGATCAGAGTCTTAGATTATTACATGGCAACTCCACTCCATCTCAACCTCTCTCTTATAATCACTAAGAAAAAGTCATGCAGTGTGATCTATTTTACCTTCGTTTTGTTACACTTCTCGTGTGAGACACTTGCAATCTCTTAACCTCTACTTTTGTGCATTGATTTTTCTAAGCCTAACCTTGAGAAAGTCTTATAACACTAGCCCTCAGATGTCTGCACTTATCCTGACCCCTTCCTTCCCTCCAAAGTATCCCAAAGCCTTTTTAAGAAACAGTTACCAAAAAAAAAATTAATGCAGATAAAATTATAATCTGGTACTAGGCATGAGTAAGTAACAGTTTTGGCCCTAAATTCAAGAGACCATTCCTTCTAGCAGGTCCTAGCAGAGCAAGGAACAGGAAACATGAGAAAATTTGCCATCTTGCAAAGTTTTTGTAGCACTGTGTTCTTGAAAAGCAGCCAGCAGTCCATCCCATCCACTTGTAAATGTTCTGCAGCTATTCTCTTAATAACTCAAGGATGATGGATGAGTGTAAGGTTGGGCAGCTTTGTTTGATAGCCTAGGGGAGGGAGAGGGAGGGAGAGAAACAAGTATCAGCAAATAGATTGTGCAACAGACAAATAAAAAGAATTACACAATACTCTGTATTTTAAATAAGCCTTCTGGAATGTTGTCATTTTCACAAATTGATGTTGTTTAGAATAATCCATCTGCTAATGCTACCAATAATTTCATCTGAAGAGAGACAAATGGGTCCAAATCATTGCCCCTAACAGTGCTTAAAGGAGTGTCAACAATGCAGAGCACTATTTACAACACGTTACATTTTCTAAAAAGAGAGAGTCCTTTCATTTCAGCCTCCTATCCCCTTTGGAGCTTTAGCAGCAACTCAGGAGAATGGGCTCAAACATGCAGTGGAGGGGAATCGAGATTTTTCCACACCTCAGAGTCACTTTGGAGTAACTTTTGAAAATTGTTTAATTCTTTGATTTTTCAAACTCCTAGGAGACACAGATCAAAAAGTTTTGTGCTCCAAATTTTCACAACAGATAAGTGAGAAACACAGCTACTACTGTCAGTAGGCTTAACTTCGATAGAAATGGGGATTGCCCCTCTGCTTGATAAATGCTGATATTATTAAGATTGTGAAAGTTCATTTAAATCTGTTACAAATTCTTCTAGTAAATATTAATAAATTACTTTCTGCTCAAAGGCAAATATTTAACAGCCCTTTCTTTTCCTTCAACTCTTGCAACTTCTAATCTGTCCTTTTTTTAATTTCCTCTCCTTGGACTGAAACATCTTCCTCATTCTATGATCGCCAAAGCACAACATGCAAATAATGAAAACAACTCTAGTATGAATTCAGGTTTCTTAATGGAAGCATGCATTTTGCAAATAGGAATGTGTGGAAGAATTATGGGAATTGTAATGATTTCAGATCTACTACATATATGCAAACCAGCAGAAGTTATGGACAAAGAATATGGTCATGCATAAAAAGGCAGAGACCACTGGTTTCATCACGCAAGCCCCCAGTGGGAAGGTGAGCACCTACAAGTGCTTTTGATGTTTGGGCTGGGCTCAGTGTTTCACATAATTAATGCACTTTTTTCAAAACCAAACATTGTAGTCATGTCTTGATGAAGCAGCAGCAAATAGCATATGTAAAGGGTACTAGAACACACAGTTAATAAAATCAACATCAAAATGCCTCCTGACGTCCGCTGTGACATCAGCAGCCTCTGTGGATACGAGACCAGATGTCTGAAGTTGACTTGCAGTAGAAGTTTCTGATAAATGAAGGAAAATATTTTTGAAGGGGTTGTAGCCACTGTGCAGCTAATGGCAGAAGCACACTATTGCAGAAGTCAGTCTGTAATCTGTAGCAGCCCTGAACTCCTGACTGACATTATTCACACAGAGCAGCTTCTGCAGGGAATGCTTGGCAGACTCTCTCCCTGTGAGAAAGCTCCACCTAACACAGGTGGTTATTAATGAATCTGACCTGTCCCCTACTGTCTGCCCTGGTCATCCATGGCATTTCAAGCAGAGTTGAGGCTCTTTACCTTTGAGACCCTTCATGGCCACTACAAAAAATTACAGAGAGTTGCAGAGTGAAGATCACAATCAGCTTCAGCGCTCTCAGACAGTCCTCTGAGGTACAGAAATCACTATTGTAAGAAAAAAAACTATTTGGGGCAGAAGTAGACCTTTCTTTAGAGCTCTGAATCTGCAGAATGAAATTCCAGTAAGCTGAGGACCACCACAAACCACAGACCTTCCTGCCCCAATTGTATTTAACCTCATCTTTCTAACAGTAATAAAGAGAAAAGTGCTGGCTGGTATCCCACCAGGAGAGATTGCTGCAGAAGGGGTGGCTGTTGGGCACATCCCAGCATGCCCACTCACCACCACTGCAAAGCACACTGCTGAGGTTCAGCGGAAGATCAGGTTGTATGTGTGAACAGCAAATACTCTGAAGGGGCCAAGAAGAATATGCAAATGTCCTTTAAATCTACAAACTTTGAAAGAGAAAACTGCAGTGCTGCCTTCCTAGAGACTTCCAGCTAGTGTGCCATTTCTGCTGTTCACCATCTTCAGCTATCCATGAGAGAAATCAATGTTGTCTGAGGAAGGACTAAAAAAGTTACTGCCACATTTGTCCTGCTTGAAGCACAGTTTTTATAACACTGACAGATAAAAAAATTTATATTACAGTGGTCACACCAAAATGACAACTGCTTTTACTTTAATTTTTTCCATCTATGCAGCTCAGGAGTAGAGGGCAAGACTCACATCTACTTTTGGGGGTATGGAAGCTGAAAGGATCAGACAAAATAAGTGTCTTAGTACATATCTAACTGCCTTCTGCTAAATACCCAATTAAAGGCTCTGTGAATTTGAGTTTAGAAGGCAGTTCCTCAGTCCAATAGCACATTTAATTATCATTACCATAATATTGAATATTATAGGACCAAGTAATCCAGTAATTACCATGCTCCTTTTCAAATCTGGAATTCACTGAAGCAGTTGACAACAAAACAATCCTGAGATTTCACAAAAGCAAACCAACTTGCCTTTATGTCTTTATTTGTAAATGCATTTCTGAAAAACATCATATGAATTGTATTTTGTAAGATCCTTAAAGAGCTTTTACTACCTCAGCATTAAATACAGAGTCCTACTTGGGCAATAATAATGTCATCTTTCTTTCTAAGGAAGCCTGTTTGACTTGACAAAACATGTATTGTCAAATGCATGGCAGGCACAGATGACTTGGAAGATAACATAGTACAAGCAGTCATAAGGTCTGAAACTCAGATAACTACCAGAAATTCCCATACAACTTTTATTTGTATGCTATATCTTTTGTGAATTTGTTCCTTCAATATATGAATAGTTATAGAAGTAGTTTAATGACAAAATCATGAGAATAACCTTACACTTGCAAACTCTCAAGTTGTTTTTTTTGCTTGTATATCATATATTTCCACTCAGTTTTCTTTGACAACTGTAGCTACTCTTAAGACAGTTGTTGTGTATTCGAGTACATAGTGACTTTTGTTGATCTTTTTGGAGTCTTTTAACATTATCAAAAATAAGTAATAATAATTAATATCTACCTGTCAGATATGGCTTCTTCAGTGAAGAACTAAAAAATTATAACTCTTGTGGGAGTTTGCCCAAAGTAAAAGTTAGAAATACATTCATCTGTAACCAGGTCAACTTACCTCATAGCACTTGTTGTAAAAGCATGAATCACATAATGTTGTCTGGTTAATTCTGTGGTGGCCAACGTTTTATATGCAAACATTGCAAAGAGCCTTGCAAGCAATTAGGATTAATTCATAGCTCCCAGTAATACTGACTGTACTCCATGGGACAGGTCTGGCAAGCCCCTCCATGTTAGTCCTGACAGGACCTCGCTGCGCCCTGGGGATCACCATCTCCCTCAGTGCCTGCTTTCCTGGGGGAGACTCACCAGTCAGAAAGGGAGATGCAGCAGGTCACTGTGGAGCACAGCCAGTCTGTACTGAGCTACACAGGGCTGCATAGTAGTTAATCCCCCAGGAGCAGCATGAACCAAATCAGCAGTTCTCAGGACAATGCTATGATGTGGGTTTAGCAAGGAAAGTGCTGATGACAGAGATATAAGGGAGTCATCCGTCATAGTCCAAATAAAGACGAACTACATGGGATTTTTTCTTTAGTTTGTTTTTTTATTTTTAATGTCTCTGTATGCATGTGGGAAGGCTGGATTTTTCGGAAATAGTCTAATTTCTTTAAAGGGACAGAGACCCCAGAAGTTTTTATTCCTTCAGCTAATGCTGATAGACAATCTTCAATGCTCAGTACCTTTCAAACTCAGGTCACAGACACGAGATAGATTAGGGCCTAATTTTCAGTAATCTTTTTTAAAAAATATCTGGGTTATAGTCCTGAGGAGTAGAATACTTTAAGAAGTTTGTATTGTCTTTCTGCTCTGTATAACAGAGTGGCATGTGGTATTTTCTGTAGGTGCACATGTTCACTTTATGGCCAATCTGAAAATAACCTGTTCAGATCCTGTACTACTCAGGGATGTTGCTGTCCTCTTTGAATGGCTTTAGGGAATTACGCCCAGATCCATGGATGTATTTAGGTGCCTGATGACCAATGTAATCAGTAGGAGCTGGGTGTTTAATTATCTTCACACACCTGGGACAGAATGGTGGGAAATATGTTCAGCTTTCTACAACTATCAAGGGCAATGCCCAAACCAGTGACTGCTGTGAACAGCAAGGCTGGTACCCTGCTCAGCAGTGCTGCAAGGCACAGGGCGGATACAGCTGGGCGAAAGGGCACCCATCGCCTGCTGGGATTCCCTCCTAGAAGCTGATGCAGCCACGGCTCTCAGTCTCCACAGGACATTCACAAAAAAGCAAACCTGCACCAGCACGTTCCCAGAGGAGCCCCAGTGCACCCAAGCACGCAAGGGCAGCCACACACGGCCCAGGTGTATCACAGAGCGCGTCCTTCTCCATTACCACATGGTATCAGGCCCTGCTGCTGCTTGAAGCTGCCCATGTGCCTGTATGGGCCTGTACTTCACCAATGCTCAGAGACAAATGTGCATGAATTATTCAAAGGTATCTGTAAAATTAGTTTGGAAAACTGTAAAATAATGATCTGACAACAGGCTGGTCATATCTCCCATGGTTTCATTATCTCAAATGAAGCTGAAGAATCAGGAAATGTTTTGTTTTAGTTTTTCACTGAATCAATGAAAAAGAAATCTATTCTTTCTGATGCTTTACCTGTGAACAGTCAGGTCTGCAGGCAGCACTTCTGCCATCTTTCTGGGCTACAGAGGGCCAGACACCAGCCAACGGGGGCAACACTTGGGCACTGCCCCTGATACAGTCAACAGAGCTGCACTCTGGCATCAGTACTTGGATCAGCCCGGGTGTATTTCTCATTTGAGGCCCAGTTCTGCCATCACCAAGTTAACAAGAGTTTGTGATGGGGCATGTTCAGGTTTCCAACATGTTAGGAATAATGCTAATGATACTGTATGTTTTGTCTGCATTATGGTCTGGTGCTTAGAAAATAAACATCTTGGCTTTGTCTCAGTGTTTATCTTCAATAAATACCTCAGCTTTGTCTCAGCAATTATCTCTCCACAGCAGACCATTATCCAGTAGCAACATTAAATTCATTTAACAGTACTGTTTAAAATATAACCTCTTTGTGCTGCAGAAAAGGGAGTTGTATGTGGGAAATATCAGGGGCCTCATGTATTTTTGGAATTAAAACAGAAATTAAGTCATTCAAGCTACTTTTTATCCTCTCGTTTTTTGTTTTTCCATTTCTTGTTTTGCACAATACAAGCTCCCTCTGGTTCATGAGGAGATTGCAATTGGAGACATCTGGAAGGCTTCCAGGAAAAACATATTTTAGGGCAGTCCTGTGCCAGGGGCTATTGCAGGTGATAATAACAGACAAAAGTCCAACATATCACCTGAATCTGCTTCAAACTGATGGGGCTTTAGGAACAGGTAGGCATTGGGCTTCCTTATATCTTTTAAGGAAAAGGCATGAGAAGTTCCTGGTGGTAATTGTTAAATATTAACATTGTGTCGATGTTTAAATCTGATTGCATGCAAGTCAGCAAGACACCTAGGAGTTAGCAAGGTATTTAAAGAAAAAAATTATCTCAGTAGTTTTGGAGGTGATGGGGCACTGTGGGAGGAGACACTGCCACGACTGCAGTGCTCCATGCAAACAGCCCAGGCAGCAGCACCTGCGAGGTAACAGCTCTCTATCATGCATCAGACTTTTTGTTGTCTGCATTCTGTACTGAGCCAAATACACAGTTAGCACTTAGCAAACATGCAGGATGGTGAAGAATCTATTCTCCTGTGCATCAGTACAAGTCCAGAGAAATTCTATTAACGTTGCAGAAGTAAATGAATTCAGAACCTGGCTTGTTGTGTTCATGACCAGTTAAACTTTAGCAAAGATCTGAAATAGTAGGAACTCTCTTAGGGAAAACGTTGCAGTGATGAAAAGTGGCTGAGGAGGAATGGATGATGGAAAAACTGAACAAGGAGAGCCTTAGTGTGGATGGAAACAATATTTGAGGTTTGCAGTCAAAATCACTATGGCTAGATCCAGTAAAGGATATAGATGTCTAGGGGTGAAAAAAAAGAGGAGGGATGTTCAAACTGTTTGAGGCACTTGCAACCAAGCCTGATGTTTCCCAAACTCATTTGGTACCTCACTATCAAACCTCAGCATTCCTGGGCTTCTGTGCAGTCCACACCCACCACCATCTCACGCATGTGGACCTCTCAGTGCCTACTTCATGCCCACATCTTTGTGGCAACCGCAGAGTTGGAATCCTGGCACCAAGGTCTCATGAAGGGCTCAGTTTAGTCAATGCACTATGAATATACTCAGCATTGAATTTTTTGCAGAACACCAAAGACAGGGTCCTGTGCCTTGTTGGGGAGTCCAATATCTTCAATAATCAGCAGGCACTTTTACCAGCTTTGGGACCTAATTCTGGTGGCACAACCCACAGGAGCAGACAGCATCCCCTGAAGCAAAGAGCTGTCTCCACCCTCATCCATCATCAGCACCAAACAAGGCTCCTGCACTGCTGCGGCCGGGGCTGGGGAGATGGGGGTGGAGGTTGCTCTCTAGTCTGCGTTACAGCAGGGTGAGGGGGTTCCATGTGGTAATTTAGAAAGGCTCCCTACAGGATCAGCTCTACTGATACTGCCCATCTCTTCCAGGAACAATCAGATGACAATGCCACTTGGGCAGACATTAGCCTACAAGCCACTGGTGTAGGTAGCCATGCCTAGCAAATTGGGCACTTGCTCATTCATAGGAGAGATGAACTAGAGCTCCTCCTCCAGAGCTCTGTTATCTTTACTAGGCAGACAAAATTAAAGTAAGTCTAAGATATGTGATTCAGCCTTGTAGTTCAAGAGCACAGGTGGGCCAGGAGGCTCTTTGTTTCTCTTCCTTTTTTGTATTTTATCTGATGTGAAGTGCCAGGATAGCTCAGTGAGCACAGACAGACCCTAAGTCCCATGAAATGATGGAGAGATCAATAAAGAAGAAATCAGGTCCCTGAGTAGGAGCAATGTGGCATGCTTGGAAAACTGCAAATAAGCAACAAATTTTTGATATGAACTTCAGTACAGTCACAAGTAAAGTCATTCATTAGAGGACAAATCATTCACGTCATCCTCACAAGTTAATGGAGCCCTTAGAAGCAGTGAGTCTGCAGGGAGGCCAGGGCAGATAACCCAACAGGAAGAAATGTTTGCTTTAACAAAAGGAATCCTTGTGTGTATGAACCTGGGACCTTTGGATGCTATGGAAAAAGTTGGTAACTGGTCTCAGTTTAAAAAGTGTCCTGGCCTCACACGTACAAGTCAAGAGGTTTCAGATGAGAGTTCACTGAATGACTGAGGACTGGAAAATGTGTCCTACAGCAAGAATTTCCACAAGCTGTAGCTCTTCAACAGAGCAAAGGGAAATGCTCATATAGGTGTAATTTACCTGTATTTGAAGCAAAACTTTGGAAGTGGGATCTCACACACCTGTCTAGACAATCTGCCTTAGAAATAAGGCATGTAGTTTCAGCAGAGAGGAGAAATTAGCTGCTGGAACAATTTACACAGAGTAGAGGGTAGATTCTTCATCACTGAGCATAATTTAATTAAACTTGGCTGGTTTATGCAAAGAAAATCAATAGTTCAAACAGGAACAAATGCAGGGAAACCCTTTGATCCATGTTATGCAGAAGGACATGCAAGATGATTCATTCAGGATATCAGCCAATGAAGTGGGTCATCCTGCACTCTGTTCCCCCTTCACTCTCCATCTCTCAGCATCAGGTCTGTCAGTGGTGGCAGCAAAGTGAAGCATCTCCAGCATTGCCTTCCTCCAGCCTGAAATAGAGAATCCAGAACCAGCAGGAGTGGGAAGGAGAGACAGGCAAGAAGGCTTCAGTGCAGGAACAGAGATTGGAAATTCAGGAATTAACACCACGTTTTCCTTGGGTTACATAACTAACTGTTGAGCAAGAGAAGAGTGCAGATGTGGGCTGGTAGGATCTACAATAAATTAATTAGAAATTAAGAGTCTGAGGGCCAGCTGGAAACTTCCCACTCTCAGGAGGCCAGAGAGATTTCTTACAGAAGAGGGTATCACTCTATGTCCATCTAAAAGAACTGGCTACACATATTGTCTGCCTTTCTCTCTTACACACAGAAGAAAAGAAAAAAACAAGAAACAGACCTTTTTTTAATACCTTATGATATTAAGATCATTCCCATGAATGGGAGAGTGCAGAGTTTTCTTCACTTCTGGGGTTTAGAGTCCCGTATGAGATCCAAACCCTACGAGACGTCTGCAGAGGATGTTGCAGTGACCTCTCTTGGCAAGCTCTGTGTGTGTCTCTGTGTGTGTGTGTGTGTGTGTGAAATTACAGGTGTCTCTTTCTTCTCAAGCTACTCTTTCCATTATATCTTTTTGCAAAAGCAAAATGAGCTCAAAACCAGTGCTAACTGCTTCGAAGGTAGTCAGAATATTACCTATTCCTTACAAATAAAAAAAAACCCTCTGCCCATTTTCATAGTGTTAACACAGCACTAAAATAACAATTCAGCCAACAAAAGTTGTCAAAGAGCCAGTCCAGATTAAAAAAAATATTTGATCCCTGAGTACTCAAACCTCCTGTTTCTTTAAAGAATTGCACTTCATTAGAGTAATCTTCAGTGCATTACTTTCCCTCAACAATGATATTATAAATCCCAGCACAAAATTAAGATACAACCCTATACAAGCTGGGAAAGCTCATGCCTGCATCTGCTCACTTCTCTGACCCCTCTCTGTTGCTCATCCTTGGCACAAGATATATTTCAGCCATTTCAATTTGCACTCCAGGCTTTATTAAAGTATTCTTTTCACCATCCCCAACCTGACCTGGAGGAAGTACTGTCTTTAGGACATTCTGCAAGTCACCAGTAGTGTTGCAACATGCTGTTCCACCTTTATGTGGCTGGACAGGTAGATAAAGAACCTAGACCATGCTCCCATCTAGATAAAGAGAAGTTTTCTAATGGGAAGGACAAGGAAGCACTGGCACATGTTGCCTGAAGGTGGAGTCTTTAAGAACTGGTTTGACTGGCATCTGTCAGGAGTGATACAGGAACATTTCATTCTGCCTTCCAACACTATTTTTCTGAATCTAGGGTGAAATTCTGCTCCTGATGAACTGTCAAGAATATCTTCTTGTTTCCTGCAACCTGGGAAACTGAGGAGACACATTTTGGCAACTGATATTGAGGAAGGGGATTGCATATTAATCACGTTAGAAGAACATTATCTACTATTCTCCAGATACTACAGACATTGGTATTGACCAACATTTGAATCTTCAAATCCCAAAATGAGCAACAGCTTTCAGACTTTTACGACTCGCATTATTTTTAGCAGATTACACAGTCCTCATGATTGATCTGCCTGGAGTGGCTCTGCTGCAAGTCCCGAGGGAGGGGAGAGGAAGGGGTTCATGGAGACGCGCATTTCCGTGGGTGATAAGCTCGCATCTGTTTTGAACGGTAAAATGGCAGCTCGTTGTGAAATCCTCTCAGAGCATACCTTTTAAATTCCAAACAAGCACAGCATCAGCAGCACATAAAGAAATATTTGAAAGGCTCTGGCGGGAAGCCAAGAAGACGTGGCTAATGTTTCACCTAACCTCACCCCCTCGCTGGCTGGCTGTGCCCCGGCAGCCCTGCCTGTGTGACGTGAGCGTCCGAGCTCCGGCAGGCAGCTGCTCCTTGCTTGACTGCCTGCACTGTCTGCCCTGCTGGCAGCAGGACAAGGGAAACAAAGAGACTAAAACGTAAAACAGCAGAGATAGGAGCGGCGTGGCCGGGAGGGCAGCGCGCCCTCCCTCACGGCAGGGTTGGAGCGAGGCCTCTCCCGGCGGGCACCCACCCGCCGGGCCACCCGCGCTCCGCCCGGGCCTCAGCGCTCCCTCCAGGAAGGGCCCGGCACCGAGCGGACACAAAATGTGCCTCGCTCACATCAGGCTGGGGTTAGTGGGGGAGCGGTGTGGGAAAAACTTGTCAGACTGCGCCCTTCCTATGGAAAAATCCACTCTTGACTCCCCAGCCTCCAGTCCCTTGTTCTTTACCCACACACAGTCATTTGCCTTCTCTTTCATACCCCTAAATACCTTCCCTCTAGCACAGAACAGCTTATTTTTCCATAATCTGTATTAAAAGTAATTATCCAGAGGCCTGTCCCAGCAGTGCAGTTCTGGAACTCTTGCTTTCTCCAAGTTATTCCTGTGTCTTTACTTCGTAAAATTAGCACCCACCCCAGATACAAAAACCTGCAGAATGCCTGCTATAATTTTGTTGCTATCACTGGCTGGCAGGTCAAATTGAAAATGGAGCTGACTAGTGTGATATGCCAAGAGAAACATTCTGTGTGCAGGAATTTGGACTTACTGGATGTGAAGAGTGTTAATTATTGATTGATCATATTTGCCTCAGTTCAAGTGAGGTTTTTAGAACTGACCTTTCACCTGCCTTAAAATATAAACTGTGGTTAATTGGGTAGTAGCTTTTCAGAGGATTTAGAGAAAACCCTCTTTGTGTAGCATCAACCCAAGCGACAGCAGTATTCCAGATCCTAAATAAAAAGAAGCAAGACATATTTTTTTACTAGGTGCCGACCAAAACCTTGGAGTTTAAGCCGTAAATCGCCAGCAGTATAGTCACATGACATAAGCAGGAACATAGTGGCAAAGCAGTTGCTGAACGGCAGCAAAACAGAAATACGGATCAGAGGCTGCTAGGGGACTAAAACCAAATGTGATTCTTCTTGCAAAGAACATATGCACTGACAGGAAGGAAAGATCTAAAAATTAACACACAGTTTGGCCAAAACCAGATACAGAATTAAAATCAACTTAATTTTTGAAGGTTCAGATTTGTTTATTTTCTTACTAGATTTCTTTTTGATTCAGCTGTTTTTCATTTCGGTTAGTTTCATTTTGAGGCAGAACTGATGAAACACTACAAGAAAGGAAGTTCTTGTGGTTTTTCAGGGACATCCAGAAGTAGAGTAATGGAAAACCAGCAATAGACAGGAAAGACTGGAAAGTGTGTGAGACTTTTTCTACCCAAACTCTGCCTAGTTTTGCAGACTGATGGTGTATCATAACATACAAACTCTTTCTTGGGCTTGTAGAGCTGCATACAAACCTTGTGTAGGCACAGGGAGATGTTGTGATAAACTCCTAGAGAGTAACCAAAGCTGAATTGCCTTTGGAGGCACAGTGATCCATCCCTTTCCAACCTCCTTCCTTGTGCTCCTTCTAAGGTCTCCAGTCTTTGTGTTCCATCAGCCATAGGGCTCACCTTGTGTTCAACCAGAAGGGCTGGAGACAAGTTTCTGTGCTGTCTTCCCTGCTTGAGCATCTATATCTTGTCAGGAACTTCCTGGCCTTAACATAGGTCAGAGGTTGCATTAGCATTGTGCAATCTTGAGCCAATCTCCCAAACATTGTAGAATTACCATTTTTCAAAAATTCCTCTTCTCAATAAAAAATTGTGAGTGCCAGAGAAAGTGCATTGCTCTAGATGGTGTTTTACTTAAGCTGTTTCTCTTTGTGTAGTCACAGGTACTTCCTATTGCAAAAATACGCTTATGTGAGTCTCTCTATCAGTCTGTCTGGTGATATGTTAAGTTTGTTCTACAGACTAATCAACACAGACTTTTGAACACAGTCTAAACTGTTCTCATCCAACAGCTCTGCACATGCAAAAAGAAAACAGAATGAGCTCTGAGCCTTGGACTGGCTATGCCCAATCAGGACCACTCAGTGCACCAGTTATCAGCATCAGAAAAGGACAAAAAGTGTTCAGGAACTCACCCCTGTCCCATCTCTAGGCAGGTACAGAACAGGCAGGACATGAGGAAAAGGCAGTGCATAGAGACTGGATTATACCTTGAGAATAAAATTCCACATTTTTTCCCATGTAATCTATGGAAGTGTTTTGAGTAATGGATGAAAATCACTTCCTCCCCTCATCCCCTCCTACCCACCCAAGTGCAGCTGAACTCTCTGTTTCACTGAGCATGCATATTCCTTCTGCCTGTGATGCACATAATCTGCCACCACTCAGCTATGGCACTGCTTTGTGATCAGTAATGATAAGCAGAGATGCAGGAAAAGCTCTTGCCTTTGCTTCACAGAAAGAAGACTGATTTGGCTGAGGTTGTAGATCTCATACAGAACTTAGCCTATAAAGCAATGACTAAAAGTTTAACCATATTTCTTCTACTATTAATATTCATTAAGTAGCTACTGACCAGATCTTCAGCTGGCCAGAATCACCTTACCTGTAAGATCTTCAGCTGGCCAGAATCACCTTACCTGTAAATCTTTGAGGAGATGTTAGCCACTCTCTGGTCTTAGCCCTGTAAATGTCAAATGGATTCACTTCTGGAGTTGTGCAGAGTCTTTAATGACTCTCCAACCTTGCCTGTGTCCCCAACAAGCAGCAGAGGACATGGGGGCACGTGTCCACCACAGCAAGGATGTGCATGGAATGAGCGCCGGCTGGGTGCATGCAGGAGCCAGAGGGATGCCACGGAGGGCTCAGCACATCCCCTGGGGACACGTGGGGACCTCTCCTGTCCCACCACCTACACAGCACTACTAAATACAGTGAGGACAGGCACCTAGATAACACTGAAGCTCCCTAGAACTCTCTCTCCAGCTGTCATATGCAAGAAAGCCTCTTTCTTATACCACTCTTATAAAAATAAAACAATAACACAGGAAAATCCTACTTGCCCTTGTGCTCAAATTGGAGATGGAACTACTGGTCTCAGGAGAGGAGCTTACATTTCTGCATCTTCCCACTTCCAGAAGAAAACCTACTTAAGTAGGGAGCAGAGAATCCCAGATGTATCTGGAGCTATGTGATTAATCAGTAGCTGGTGTGCAATACAATGAGAGCAAAATCTGTGGAGAGGCTAAACAGTAAAAAATCATTTGGGGAGGGGGTGGGGCATAAAATATGATGTTTTACTTCATTCCATTAATAGTCTGAAAAATAAATGTAACTAAATGCAACCTTCAATGACTTCCTTTAGAAGGCCCAAAAGACAACATTTTTAAAAGTAAGAGTTATTTTAACAATTTTAAAATTATTTCTTAAAGCTGTTCACTAAATTCAGTAAAACTTTCTCAATATTTTCAGTCAAATCAAGACTTCATTTACTACATAAATCTGAAAAAAACACAAATTAATCTGAAAAATAAATCCTATTTTGGTTTAGGCTTAAAAAGCAGAAGTGTTTTATTTCTGTGGATATCCTCAGGATTTTTACTCCTTTATTGTTCTTACATCAAAGGACTAAAAGATTTAATTTTATTGCCTTTTTGTAGACTTTTCATGGCCTAGTTTACTTTTCACTTTACAAATTGAACCCCCAATCACTTATGAGTTATTTCAGAATATTTCTCGAAGTTGTGACAATGAAATTGCTGGTAATTTTTTAATCAATAAAATTGAATATGTTTTGCCTTTTAATCAGTCATTTGTTTCTTAGATTACTTGTTCAACTTAAGTATTCAGCAAGCATTTTTAAGAGAAACAATTGTTTCTTAAAGTTTCAATACCCTGTTCCATCTGCTATGGATGGAAAAACTCAAGAATATGATTTCTGAAACCATGCAAAAAGTCATGGAGAAAAAGAAAAGGAAGACTAGGCTTGTGAATCTCCTTGTTCTTTTTGTATTGTGAGCTTTATTTGTACAGCCCAGAATCCAGCCATCTGAGGAGTTTACTGTGCTCTCTTGGAAAAAATATTTGTACTACAGAGCAGTACATTTCCAGCTTTCTAAGCAAAGTTTAAGGCTATATTTCTTCTTCTGTGGATTTAATGGTCCGCCAGAAGAGTAAGGATACAACTTTTTAAAAAAATTATGTATTTAGTTGACCCTGAGATTAGCTCAGTTGGTTAGAGCAGAGTGCTAATAACACCAAGGTTGTGGGCCCAATTTGGGCCATTCACTTAAGAGTTGGACTTGATGATCCTTGTGGGTCCCTTCCAACTCAGAATATTCTGTGATCTTAGTCCATTTCTTAGCTTTTGGTACACATTTGTTTCAATTCTCTTTTGTTTCAAGTCAATGGACTAAAATTTTTCTGCACAGGCTACAAATGAACAGCTGGTTAAAAGACATATTTAATTACCTTCAGCAGAATTGTCATCTTTCCTCTCATCTAGTACCGAGTGACACTGGACATTTTACTCTACTGAAGAATTTCCTGTCTTTACCAAGTCAAACTCCAGGCATGCTTTTCAGCAAAGAAGAATTAAAGAGGAAGGACCCCATGCAAAGGAACCACAATTTATCAGTGTAAAACCTGCAGTAAATTAAAAGAGTTTTCTCTGAGGCACTTTAACTATCAGAGGAGCTTCCACACCATATTGTCATGCTAAGATATGTTCCTAATTAATCATTGCGTGCACATGCCTCTGCACTTGATTGAATGAATGGTTCTCCACAGCTACCTCCTCATGCACCCTTTGCTCCCCAAGCTTACCACCCTTTCACAGGATCTTTAGACAGCTGGAAGAAGCGCAAGATAGCAGCATGACAATGCTTATGACATAATTCTGCATTTGAAGAGTATGGTTATTTCCCATTATTATTTCCACTGGTTTGCACTACAGTTGTGACAGAGAAGAAGAAAACCCAGGCAAAGAGAAGGAAATGAGACAGAGGTGACTGCAATTTCAGGTAGTAAAAAAAACCCAGGTGATAGCTGCTTCCCATTCCTCTCCAAGGAAAGGAGGCAGTATGAAGACTACATCTGCCCTTTTGGAGACTTTGACCTTTCTGTAACTTCACAAATGTTAGAGGAAATCTAGATGAGTAGAAACCTTTCCAGCCTCAGTCCCAGTCCCATTAAATTAAAGGCAGTCATGTTGTTTGGCCAGTGGAGATTTTATTTAGAAGAGATACACTGAACATAGATTTGAATAGGACAAGAGCTGCATGTTCCACCAATTTTGGATTATATTATTTTGCAATGAATCCATAGGAAACTCTTCAAGGTCTTGAACCACAAAGTGCACAGCTCTGCTCTTTAGTTGGGAGGTGCCTCTTCACTGGTGCAGTAATCAAACACTGGGTGTCTGGGCAGTCACCCCCAAAAAAGAGCTGCTTTGCCTTGCAATATGCAGACTGAAGTTGAGCCCTATGTGTGCCTGCAGTTCTCCCTTACATCTGCAGATTGCTCTGAGTTGCACTGCAAAATGCATTCAGATTCGCAGTTGCTTCTTCTAAGGATAAGTACTCAAGGGCCATAAACTCTATGCATTTTGAAATGTTTCTGTGTCCTGATCTGGATTATTTAACATATGAAAGATAGCTGTTCTATAACCCAGTGGTACTACTGGTATGGTGAGCCACTGCACCTTTTCTATTGATTTTGTCTTATTCTGTGTCTGCAGAGACAAAATTAATCTGCTATGCACTATATGTGTCCTGGTGGCTGCAGTGCTGGCTGATACCTCAAGCAGGGGACCTCGAGGTCAGGATGAACAGGCACATAAGAAGCATCCTAGGCGAGTGATACAGATGTGGGAGGTGTAGCCAGTAGTTATGGAATGGGAATAAAATATTAACATCATATTTAATTCTGTTTCTACACATAGCAGGGACAATGGCTCCCTTATTGGGACATATGTTTCACCTGCAGAAATGAGCTACAGGGGAGGGGAGCACAGGTTGGGCAAGAGACAGGAGCATTGCCAGAGCTGCAATTCTGCCCTCTGGGATGCCTTCACCTGGTCTCAGTGCAAGAGTGCATCCCTGCCCTTCTGCCAACATTGGTACCTTTACACCAAGTGGGTCCAAAGGTGCACCTCCCCAAACTTCAAGAACTTCAGCAAGATCAAGCACGAGGTTGAGCAGTAAATTTCTCAAGCCCCAAAATCATGGGCATCTCGCTGCCAAAGCTCATCAGGAGCCCATCAGTTCACACAACTTTTAATATAAACATCCCTCTGTAGAATTGAATCAAGCAAAGACATAATTTTCTTTCATTTATGACTTCTAAAAAGTCATGTATGTTTGAAAAAGCTATTTTAAGTTCTGTCAAATTGAGAATACAATCAACCACAGGAAGTCAGTCGGGAAGCTTTGTAATGACAAAATGCTGTTGGCTAACGAAAATATTTCAGTTAGAGTCTGACTGCCTCAAACATTTTGAACCTTTTAGATATCATTAAAGGAAATTCTGATGCAAAATAATGGTGAATCAAAGGTACTGAAAAAAAAATCAAAGTGACAATTTAGTTTTTAACAAAGTACTTTATTAAACACTCATATTACAGAAAAAATTCTGCAAAATTTCCATGGGTTTGTGAACTGACTCAGGGTTGCTACAGCAGCTCTCTCTATTTAAACAGAGCTTTTTTCTTCATTTTCATTCATTCAGTAACTGGGAGTTGAAACTGCACAGAATGAAATGGGCAACTCTGAGAACATGATTATTGAAAGATTGAAAAAATAGTCTTGGATGACATTGTGTTTTCTTTCCCCTCTTCCATTTTTCTCCACAGGAAAAGACTTTTGTGACAGCAATGCTTAGATGTTCTGGTTCAGGGGAGTTTGGTGGTTATTTTTGGTTTCAGTTTGCCAAGCATTAGGACTCCTGTCGTATTATTCTATTCTGAAATGAATTGAACAAGAGATTCTTGTAAAACTGAATTTGGGACTGAAATCATATGACTTGTAATAATGTCAACCTTTTCTTAAACTGAAGGTGTCTTTCGCAACCATTAAGGAAACAGGCAATATCTCAAAAGGATGGACTAATCCCAATGGACCTGATTCTGATTTCTCAGATAACAATGGAAATCAGATGCAGGAAAAACTTTGGAGACATTAGTGTTAAACTACTCTAAATAAATGCAAGAGCAATTTCCACAGTTTCAGATAAACAAATATGCACGTAAGAATTGTCTTCAGCTAGGAGTATTATACTGGAAGTAGTCATCTTACTTTAAATGCAGCAAGACTTATTACAAAAGAAGGCCAGGAGCTGGTATTTTACAGTTATTTTTGTATCTTCTGCAAACTTCCTTTCTAGCAGATGCTCTTTGGTATCTATTTGCTTTGTTAAAAGCAAACAGGGAAAGATAATTAAATACATAGTAATGATGCAGAAGTTGAATAAAAATAAAATCCAAATTTGCTAAAGCCAAACAGAAGGGAAAAAAAAAGCCTATTAATGTGTGCACACAACTTCAAGACGGAAAGAGCCATTCTAAGCTATGATGTTGGTTCCATAAGGAATTTCTGAACAGACACACTTTTATCTTCATCTGGAGGAAAAAATCCCTGAACAGAAAAATTACAACTTAAAGTGTATCATTTTGAATACACCAGGTGCATACTTTTGCACAAAGTATGCAAAAATATTCTATCTGCTGGGCCTGATGCCATTATTTCTTGTCTTCTAGGAACCAGTCCTTTCACTGAATCAGGATGACCGTGGGTTTTGTACACCTTCATCAAATAAATGGAACAGAAATCACCACACTAGAGGAAGATGTGTCATTGAATTAAGGGGCATGCTAGTATAAAGTAGAAAAAATCATAATTCCAGCATGTTTCCCCAGATCAATATTTTTAGCACATAATAATGAACTGATTTTTTAAACAGTTTTATATCACACGACTTTTTTCAGAAATTGTTTAATATGACTTTGGTTTGGCTTGCTTTGGTTTGTTTCAGTTTCTGTGGGATTTTGGTTTTTTGGTTTTTTTTTTTTTATTGTTGAGGGTTTTTTTTGAAAGTGAGCATTTGTGATGAAAAGAGTGAATCTGACCTTGATTTTCTGTTGTCCCACTGGGCTTGATTCCCTACTGTATTCTGTGTAACTGGAGAGTTATGGCACTGAGCAGTTTCACATTTAGAAGTAGGTAGGTTTTGAGCATACAGCCATGAGAGATGAGTCCAGGAAAGTCTGGTTATTATATATATACACTGAGAGGATAATTTGAAAATGTTTTAGAAAATCTAATATACCAAGGCCAACTACTGCTTTCTCCCAGTTGCCACACATTAGTACACCTGAAAAGTAGACACTGAGAACGCAGAAAACTTACTTAAATCAGTGACATGGGGTATGTGTGGCTCTCACAGACCTGGGTACAGGTGTAGATGGGTCAGAATATCACTTGGTAAGAGTCAAGGAGGAAAAATTTTGGCAATGTTCTATCACATTATTATGGCATAGTGACTCTGGAAGGTGTTAGAGTTGCTGCTTGTAATATTTTCACAAATATCCCTCACTGGTTTTGTCCTTGGTGTTGTTTAGATATAAGTATGTGTCAGCTGGAGAGTAAAAGCACACCTTCAAATTTCGTACTAGAAACATATTCTTTATTCCTCATTTTTCATTATTCTGTGTTTGGGATTGGAAGATTTTTTGTGAATGCGATTCTTGTCTGAAAATTTCATTCTCAGTAGAAAGCACAGCAACTTATCAAGGATCAAACATCCTAGCCCTTAGATAAACAATAATGTTTCTGATAAAGAAGCAGCACTGTGAAGCCTACTTCTTATGTCCCTCTCTCTCTCTCTGCTCACACCAAAAATAACAAATGGGAGTACTAGGTCAGAAATTAAGGTTTCCCAGAAGTACTATTTCAACAAGCTCTACGCTCACGACACAGATAGAGAAAAAAGAAAAAGATAAGGGTTTCCTTAAACATTATTTGGCTCTTAGAAGGGTGGAAAGAGAGATAAAAAACATTTTACCAGCATCAGGGAGGGAGAGGCATTAAACACACAATTCTTGGTATTCAACACTTTTATGGAGGAATAGATGAGAGCCCTTTCCTGCCAGACTGGGAGAGCAGGAGAGTTTCTGCCAGTTTATCTAAAAGGAGCGGATATGCTTGATATAAAGGTTTGGCAGGTGGAGCTGGGATGGTTATCTGAACACTAAGGTGACAATCACAGGATGAAGAAAAATAGCACGATTGGAAGTAAATGAATGCCTGTAATGCGGAGTGGTTGTAAAGGAAGAGCCAGATTATTGGGAGATAGAAGCATGTGAGCAAAGGAAACCAGGAAAGTATTGGAGATAGTGAGGGAGAAGAGCAGTCCTGGGAGGTATATCTTGGAAGCTGGAATCTAGATTTCATTACTTTTAGAAAAACATAGTAAATAGGTGAAATAATGAAAATGGGAGTATGGAAAGAGTAATGCTAGTCTGTCAATCATATTCCATTTCAAAGCCTGGTTAAATAGGCATTGACTTATACCAAAAGTGGTAGATGGCTGCAGCAGACATTCCAATAACCCCCAAAGCATTTTTCATCTATAGAAGGGCACAATGAAGTCTATCTAATACAGCCTTCATTTCAAATTGAACAGATGAATTTAATAGACCGCAGCCTTTTGTCTAAGGACAAAGGCAGGGAACTGTGTAAAGCTGAATAATATTAAAATACTCGGGAGTCTGCATCTGGCTGGTACTTGAGACTCTGTTTTACAGTCATAGACTTTGGAGGAAATGCTGTACATAAAAAAAAAAAAAGAGCAGAAGGTGCTTTTCCCATATAGTCTATTACTTCCTGCAATTCATGAGAACTCTTTCCTTGTGCATAAAGGTCACCTTTCATTTATGTACCATATCTGTTTTGTTTGCTGAAAAGGGTATCCTGAAAACATATTAAAATATGAAAGGAAATGTAAAATTAGGGGTAAAAGAGTGTGTCTCATGGCAGGACATCTATAAATAATAACTATTGAAGGGAGTTGACCATTGAAACTGCTCCATACAGAAATATCCTCATGGCACTAGAGATCACAGACTACTACTACCACACAGAGACATTAAAACCACAGGCTAACACTGCTCACTGCTGTTTTGAATGGGAAAAAAAAAAAAGTTAAAAAAGTGAGGATGTGAAGAGAGATGTGAAATGTTGCAGAATAATGCTGTAACAGAGAGACAACCACAAGGAGAACCAGCAACCTAGAAAACAAGGGAGCAAAGAGCCACATTTAAATTACTGGATGCATTCGGGAGCAAGTGTTATAGTATGTTTGCTCATGTCCCCATCACTGTTCTGTGCAGAACTGCTTTCATCTTAGGCAGACCCAAGATCCCAAATGACCCCAGCAGGTCCCAGCAGATGACTGGGTGTGATGATGGTGGTGTCACTGTAACCCAAATGCATGAGATGCAAGCAAACAGGGAGAGGGCTTGAGATGGGGTCAAAATATTCTCACCTCATGCTCAACACAGGAGATTTGATGGGTCTGCCTGGAGTGCACAGCAGCAAGAAGCCTGCATTGGCCAGTGGTGGCACCCACCTCTAGCAGCAGCAGCCAGCTGCAGAACCACTGCCTGTCTTTGAGGGGCCATGGGCGGCACTACTTTTCATTGGACTGGAAATGCATGATGGTGTTTTCATTTTGATGAAGCCTCTTTAACAAACTTCACCCTATCTTTGCTCGGTGAGGGAAAGATGTGATTGAAAGCAGTGGTTAGTGGAACTCGTAAGCCCTTCCACAGCCAAGAGCAAAGAATTGTATTTGCAACCACTCCTTGCAAATATATTTAAAAAAAAAAACTTGAACAAAATATGTCTTAAAACTAAACCTACATCAGCTTATTTCCATCAATGTTACTATAGGGTCCCATGACTGTGAACAAAATGGTGTTTGAGGTTGATCAGCATTGAGGTGCTGCCACTGGAGCTGCAGAGCCCTAGTTCTGGCTGTCTTCTCATGCAAAATTCACCCATAGTTGTGGGGGTTCCCTCCTTGACTTGAGGTGTACACAAAACTAAAATGTCCTTCAAGTCCTCCCCAGCTTGCAATTACTGCCCAGAAGACCCTGAATACTCAGAAATATTTTACATCTTGGTGATGATCAGGAATTGAAGCAGGGCTGGGGTGATGCCAGTGAGGGACCTGGTGGAGCAGGAAGAACTGTGAAGGAGAACAGATGCTGCAGTTGGTCGGGACCGTGCAGAGCAGGACTCCTGGAGATGAAGGGAGGGACAAAGCGTGAGTGGGTGGTGGGCGAGCAGCTCTCCAGCACCTGCAGCAGCAAAGCCGCTCAGGAGGCTGTGGCAGTACGCAGTGGGGATGTGCAAAGGTGAGAGTGCCTAAGTAAAGCAACCTAGGAAAATAGTCTAAAGCAGGAAGACCTTTAAAATCAAGATTAATATCAAGCCTGAATGTTTTAGAAAGTGCTGTGAACATGAGATTTCCTCTGTTGCAATGGTGGGGAAGGGACGTGGGGAAGCGTTCAGCCATTCCTATAGCCAAAGGTGCTAAGACCAGGCAACTGAAAGGGATCTGCACAGCAGAAGGATATCGGGTGTGTCAGCAACGGGAGCACAAGGACAATGCAGAGCTGCAACTCCCTTCCGCCCCTGCCCCCTCTGCCAGACATCCGGATTCCAGGCGCAGACGGGCAAAGCCGTTTCTTTCTCCCTTGAATAGCTTTTTGGGACTCTGGGAGGCTGCCCCTGAGACTGCCAAAGCTCTTCCGCCGCCCAAACAAGCTGCTAGCTCTAGGTTCAATTAATTGTGCTCTCGGCGGTAACTGTCGTAGAACTGGAACCAGACATCGTAGTAAAATACCTTGAGCCAGTTTCCATTTCCCCCTGGCTGTTATTTCCATAGCACAGCTGATTTGTCACTTGCAGGTAAAGGAGCTGTGGCTTGGCTCTCAGTGGGATGTATTTCTAGTGTAATGATGTATGGCAGACATGTAATGATGTATGACGTGTCCTAGCTGCATTTTTTCCTGCTCTTGCTTTTTCTTAATGCTTTTTTGACTAAAGTTTTGTTTACACACACAAAAAAAAAGGAGGGGAGTGGTGTTTGATTTTTAAAATTATTTTATTATTGTTCAGTGGCATTTAAACAAACAAAAAAATCCTCAGCACTCAGCGTTTCCTGTTCAGGAGATTCCCCAAGCAAGCAAACATGCAGCACTTCTCTAAGGCACATGTGTATGCTTGGGATTTCCACCTTCCTGGAGACTGGACAACTGCATGGTATGCACAATCTTTGCCTGGAAACCGTAATATTGTTTTATTATTAAATATTATTCATATATTATAAATTATTGCTACTCAAAGTCTTGCAGAGACTATCAGGTCCTGACCTAGTAGCAGGGGAATAAAGCCACAAAGCAGTACCATGAAATTTCTTTCTTCACTTGATGAAGCATTGGGATAACAAAAAATATGAATGCCTTTCTATTTGCTGCCTTTTTAGATAACCATTCAGCATTGCTTTTATTTTTTTGTTCATTTGAATAAGTTTTATGAGTTGCTGTTGTGATTTGAATTTTTTTTGTTATCACATATATTATTGTCTTCAGGGTGCAAAATTCCATAAGGAAAAGGTCTTTTGAAAGTGGGTTTTGCCTGGCTAGCTGACAGGTACTCGGAGCTGGTGGCCAGGTACTTAGACTGCCATAGTCCTGGGTTTCCCCTTGGCTTTCTGTAAGGTCTACACACCCAGTACCTGATCAGTCCACCTTCTCCTTGGCTGCACACTCCTGGCTGGAGGCAGCTGCAGCGTCATCAGGAGGTGAGTGTATGCCTGCGCATGCCTGGGCAAAGGGTGCACCTTGCAGAGATGCCAAGGAGCCCACTTAGTTCCCTGCTGTGAGGAAAGACAGTTTTCACACAGTTTTCCATCATGGTACAAAAAAAAGGTCACTTTTTTGATTAACCATGACTTCACAGTTACTAGCAAGAGAGAACTCCAAGATAACCAGAAGAGGTATTGAAGGAAAGCTAGAGAATAATAAATAAAAAAACCTTTACAAAAATTCCCATGAGCTGGGACTAAATGGCAAGTCCCAAATTCCACTGAAATTATTAAGTGTCAGATGCAGGGGGAGTTAAAAATCCTGTCTGTTCTGTTGGAAGGAAGCATTTTCTTAAGAAAAATCTATTATTTTTCATTCCCATTTGTACTGGGCTGTGGCCTGAATCCAAGTCAGGGACCAGTTCTCAGAAGGGAATTAGAAAGCAGAGCAAATAACTAAGTGCCAAATTAATTCTGCCAGCTCTGTAAGCGTATCACCAGCTATAGCTGGGTGAAAGCTGCCAGCACACTGGGACAACCTTGAAGCATCCAAGTCAGTGGAGATACCAGGTCCATGGGAACCAAATACACTAAAACAGGTTTTGTTATTAAACAAGGCTTAGAATGAGATTGAGCTCAATCAGTCAGTGGGGACCAGAGCTGCAGTGAGAGGACGTGGTCGATGCATCTGTGTGCCCTCTGAAAAGGCTTCAGTTTGACCTCACCATTTTCACAGCATATTTGAAGACCAGTAAGGCCAACAAATCCAGTAGAGATAAAGAGAAAAACAAGTCTCCCTAGCTCAAAATCAGGACAGTCTCTGCAATTGTCCATTTATGGTTTTTTGTTTATAGACTGCTATCAGACAAAACTCTAAGGTTCCTAATTCTGATTTTAGGTTCCTAATTCAGGATTATTTTCTGAAAATTAAAGGTCTAAACATTCTGATCATTTTGACCTGTGGTATGCAAAGTTGCTGAAAAAACCTGTTTTATTTTATTTTCCCCAATGGAAACTTAACTTCAGATAATAATCCTGTTATTAGGGTTTTTGGTTTTTTGTTTTAGTGTTTGGGAGTTTTTATCCTAAAACCTAGTTGCCTCTGATGGAAGATTTTGTTCCTCCAGATTTTGTTCTCACTCAGAACCAAAATATCCCACATTCTGTAACCGTGAACAAAAAAGCAAAGCTGAGCACTGCTATTTCCAACCTCTGAGTCCTGCATTACCCACAGGCATGAGGGAAGCCTGGAGAAGAGATCTCAAGTTTGGCTGCTCCCATAAAGCACTTCAATTTGCATTTCCTATCTTCACACGTGGCCAATTCCCAAATGGTCAAAGGGGTCACACAAAGGAAACTGAGTACTATAATAATTTTCCTGTCTAACATAGCTCTGCACTTTGTGAAAACACATTCCACAGATAGACTAGTCAAAGCAGAGAGGACAATGTCTTGTTAAATGTTTTAAAATCATATCATCTACCAAGCTTCCCAGTGGGAAACTGTGCCTAACTTCAATATTATTCCATGTATTGGCATATTCACTACTGATTTTTGTCTGCAAAACCTTGCAGAAAATCTCATGGACATGAACATCTGTAAATTATTTTTAAATATAAGATGTGCCTGGGTTGATCCTAGGTGAGGGGTTTCTCAGCTGTGGCCTAGACAGGCAGAGCCAAGAGTTTCTGGGAGAGGGCAACAAGTGGGCAGGTAGCTTCAAAGTACAGTTCACACCAGGGAATTTGAAAGAAAAATGGGGGTTCCTCCACAGGGAGATGGACTTTCACTCCCTTTGGTCCATGTACAACTGCTGTTGAGCAAAGAAATAAATAATGCATGGAGTGGGAGATGCTCATCTTCTGAGCTACCCTGATCAGCTGTGGCCACGTGTGCTCAGGGTCCTGGGAGCTGCGGAGACCTGTGGGGCCGTCAGGCTGTGGAACAAGCACAGCTGGAGCCTGGTTGGGCACCCTCCCAGGTGGGCTGTGCACACCCCTCCCACCTGGGATACCTGCACCTTTTAATGCAGGGTTTGGTGATAACTTGATGTCCCCCAAAGGACCAGGCTACGGAGCCTAATCCGCAGTTTACTTTTATTTTACTTATTTTTCTAGGCAGTATTTTCTTGTCCCAGACCAGTTCAGTGATATTATCTGCATCATCTTAAGGTTGTAATTTCAGCTGCATAGGCCCTGTTTCCCATGCTGAGTTTCCACTTAAAACTCTGCTCCTGGCCTTCAAGGCTTCCATAAAATTCCACAAGAAGCTGGTCGGTGACCCAAGCTGTCAGAGAAATTACATTCTTAAATCTGTTTAGCAGGATGCGATGCCTGAAAACTCTCCAAAGATTCAAAGAAAGGAAGAACCTCATTTTTACAAGAAAAAGGCATACTGGGTAGATCAAGGAATCTGTTCATCAGTCCCATTCATGACTAATGAGGTGAATATTAACAGCAGAGGCTTCAGGGATATTTTATGTTTGAATGCTGGTGGAAGAGTAACTCCTCTCTCTTCTGGAGTAATGAATATTTAATTCAAAATGTAACTGCCCATACTGGGGAAACTAAGTAGTACATTGAATATTCACCTGGGATACATACGTCATGGGGTTGGGTTCCTTCCCTGAACAAGGAAAAATATTTTATGTGGTAAAACCAGAAGTTCAGTTTGGACCTTTACTGTCCCAAAGGAGGACTCCAAACACTAGCATAGCATTTACAAGGCTTCATGACCTCTGCAGAATAAGCAAAACAAAAATTCCGAGACTATTCTGTATTTGATTAGTCTTTGGTGGTTAGAAGATGAGCAGAATTGCCGAAAACAAATGTAAAGTTATATAAAACAATTGTTTTACTAACTCATGATTTTACTATTATAGCTACAAACATTTTAATTAAAAATGCTGGCAATTCCTACCAACTCTCAGCTACACCTGCAGTCAGGCATTAGCAACAGCTGGAACCAGTAAGCATTTAACAGGCCATTTTTGGATGCCCTGCGCCTCACCTGCGTGGAGCATGAAAGTGTACCAACCTACCTCATCATCAGAGACTGCTATCCTTGTGCATTTCTCCAAAAGCATTTGAAAGGTGCAAGTCTCATTCTGCACCAGACCAAAACCAAATGTCAAAAAAAAAAAAAATGAAGACAAGAAGTAATGTTTTCTGCTGTACAACTGCAGCTGAAACACCCTCTCTTATGTAGCAGTGCTGAATTTCATTACAGGGGTCAAAAAAAATGTGAAAACATAAAATGGACATAAATGGAGAAAGGTATAAAAGAAATCACCACACAAAGCAGAGCCATAAGGAGCCAATCACTATTACCCTTCCATAATTGTTATTGCAATAATAAGCAACAGTGAAGTAAGTACTGGAGCCATTAAATAAATCAGCAAAATTTGTGAACTCCTTTTACTGACACACTTAAATCCCTTGTAACTTTTCTATACTAATGTCAAAGACGGAAAAAATTAAAAAGTTAGTAATTCTGGATACAGAGCTGAAGTCTCTTCCCTCCAGGTTGAGGGAGAAAAAATGGGATAGGCTGATCTCTGCCCCGCTCAGCTGTGCAATGTTAATGGTTAGGTACATGTGTGCAAATGCCTGTGCTGTCAAAATTGCAGCCATTGCCCTGCCAAACCTACCACGATCTCCACTTCTTACAAATAATGAATGCACACAGTCTGGAAGAGCACGAGCACTTGTGCTTCACCATGCACTATGGGCTGTTTCTGTGCATTTGAGGTATTCCAGGTTTAAAGAGCTTTAGTCGACAGGTCCAGACCAGTAGAACAACTTTTAACAGCCCAGTTTCACGTGACAAATAATCAATACTGAATTCTCAGTGTGAAAGGTCTGTGATCAGTTTCTGGGTTAAAACTCTCTCTTCTGAGATGCCTCAAAATACTGCTAATTAAAACAATGGTAGAAATACAGAGAATTTCACAACTAATCTGAAAGCAGAGAAAAAAACCTAGAGTAAATGACTACTGTAATTAATGCTAATGTAATTTCAAACACATTTTAGAAAATCGTATAAAAACCTAACTGTAGCATAAAACCTAAAATCTGCAGCAGGGAGACATACAGAAAAGGGGGAAACCTCCTCTGCAAAACCAATATCCGGCAGAAATTCACATTTACAAACTGAGTTACAGGCAGTTGCACAAGGGAGCTGGGGTTCACATCTCCCAGTACATTTTTGTTCAGCCAAGGCTTTCTCACAGACATAAACGCCACTACAGCTGGCTTTGAAGTCCTGTGCACACCTGCATAGATTACAAAGAAGGGAAGGCAGGTCCCTCCACACCCAAACTGTAAATTAACAATGCAACACGTCAAGTTAAGATATGCCCTCCGGCACCTTGTTTTAAAGTCAGACCAATGGCTGACAATCTCCTGATACACTTAACCCTTTCCCTGGAATTCACACCCAGTTTTCAGTCTCCTGAAAGAAGAGACAAATTTATAGGAGTAACTGTGTGGGGGAAGGCTTAAATGCATCAAGTTCAAACCTGGGCAACCTGTTTTAATCCAAAAGAGGAACTGATTTTTTTCTGCACAAAACAGAAGAAAGTTACCACTGTACTGGTTTGACTTTTGCAGAGTGCTTTGTACAGCAATAGCTTTGGCTTGTGAATATATCACAGGTTGAAGAGAGCCAGGCTTTGCCTTTCCATTTCGTGTTACTCCTGGAAGAACCCTTTGCTATGGGTAGGTCATGGCAATTACTGTTCCTTTTTTCTCCAAAACCCTTCAGGAGGTTCTGCTCTTCCACCAGAGAAATCTTCACCAGTGACTGCAGCTTTGAAAAGGACTTTTACTGAACAAAGAATCGGTATAGTCACCCAGACTGCAAGACTTCCTAGTCTTACTGTCCTCCCTTTCCTTACTTCTTCCAGTTTGGTGACTCAGTAATCAATCACGCTCGTCATGTCACATCACTTCAGATCTAATTGTAGGTGACAACTAATTCCTGTCCCATCTGTAATATTAGCCTTCTCCTGACCTAACCTCCTCTTGACCCCATCTTATCTCACAGATCCTGCAGCTGTAGGGAACAAGCATGTGGGAATAAAGGACGCTGCTGACCTCCTTGATGTGATTTCTTCAGGGGAGAGCCCAACACTATGACTCCATGCTCCAGCACTACCTTTATTTGACAAGCTTGCACACGAGCAGACATACAGGCACAGAGTGGAGGTACTGGGGGCTGCTGGGGCTGGGCAAGGGTGCATCTCACCTCACTTTAGCCACCAGCACAAGGCCAAGCACACGCCCACATACAGAAGGGCACTGGGCACCACTGCCTTGGCACAGCCATCTCCATGTCTCCCACCTGCTCTTCCAGGGAGATCATGCATCCCACTCTGATCTGTGATGCTCCCTGGTGGCATCCCAATACCCTCCACCCTGAAGGTGAGAGACTGGAGGCATTTAGGTTGGGCTGCTATTTTATAGTGTGGACCTGGTGGTCCAAACTACTGTTGTCCCAGATGCGGTAACACCGAAGAGTAGAGCTGAGCCAGCAGGGGACCAGACTGCAGTTCGTCCACTGCTCAGGCACCAGAAGTCAGTGATGATTTACGCACCCAGCTGCTGGTTCTTACAGCAAGACCTGGCATACTCCTAATGGGTGATAAGAAAGACCATCCAGGTATTCAGCTGTACTACTGGAAACTTGTGCTCATCTGCCTCCTGCCAACAACACACGGTTCAACTGCCAGGTGCTAGAAGGTTCTCCATTTGAGATAAGTTCAGATAAAACCCAAGAGCTGCAGCCTATATGGCAAAATATGCTTTTCAAATCTTAGTTGAAATTTTCACATTCTTATCTGCACCAAAAGGAACTAAATATCCTAGGAGACAAGAAAAAAAAAAAGATTAGGGAATGGCAACCACCATCAGTATTAAAGAATGTGAAGAGAAAAAAAGACAGAAGTAGGACCCATTTTCCTCAGGTGAAGGTTGAACTGTGTCTTCCATTCAAAGATAACCAGATAACAAGAGCAAACCATCAGATTTCCCAATGAGTATATGTAATGGAATAAGGGAAAAACACAGCTGATTAAGAGGAGGGATGTGAAGAAGGACCACTGCAATGCAATGGTGGTGTCTTCATTGCTTTTATGAGAGTCTTGAATTCCAGGATGCTTCTCCACTCAAAGAACTCTGAATTCAGGTGCAGATTTTTCGTTTTATTGTTCACCTCTTACAATTATGCAGCCAAGCTAATAGGAGTGTTGTAAGACATTCTGCTGCACCCCAAAATGCTATCACTGTTGGGGAGCAGATTTTGTAGGGAAATGTGATCAGAATCTTTTCAAAAAAAGTAGACAAGTGGGCAGCCCCCAGGGTCATCCTGGGACTCACCCCATGTCTAAGGTGGCATTTCAGACACTCTCTGTCTCCTGTCTCCTATTAAAAAAAAAAAAAATCAGTTTCCATTTATAAAATATACACAAAGAATGCAAAGGAGAACACACAACATAAATACTCCACCACCCCTCCACACTCCGCAAATAACAAGAGACTAAAGAGGTCCCACACCCAGGGTGTGAGATCAAAAGGAAAAGGGCCCAGATAGGGAACTTTTGGTATCTAGATGAAAAGTCAGCAAGCCAATGACTTGTTGCTTTATAAGTTTCTAAAGACTAGGGGAAAAAAGCATCCCAAAAACTTTCTCTCAGAGGCCAGGGTGAGGAATGGCATTCCAGATGGTTCCAGTGGATTGAAGTTATCAGTTGGCCTTCAGAGGGGGAAGAGGGTTTTTAGGGGTTTTAATAAGAACAGCTTTAACTTGACAACAGATTAAAAAGAGTGTGCACACAGATTCAAAATAAAATGTAAGCTGTATGGATAGATATGTGTACGTATGAAGAACAGAACAGAATTAAAGCAATCAGCAGTGCCCAAATGCTCTTCCTCATTAAATCACTTTTAGAAAACATGTTAAATATGCCAGCACCTGACTTTAACCAGGTTTTTCCCCCCCATTTCCACTCCTTTGCTTTTCGCCTTTTATCTCAAGAGCCCTCTGTCAGGAGCATCTCAAAAATCCACACCTCTCAACTCCCTCAATAAAAGAATATAGTGCATTAGCCATAGTAAGCAGAACAATGAAATGACTGACTGCCCTGATATTGATTTCTCATGTTAGTAACATAGAGTGTGCAAGCAACGCATAAAAATGGATTGCTTTCCTTTCAAAGGAAAGGACAACTAGATCTAATCCCAAAAGTGACTGAAAATAGCACTAAGGAGTGTCTCACCTATTGTAATTCACTGAATTCACACCACTTTTGTTTAGCTGGAAGTGAAACAAAGACCCTCTGAAAGTATCAGGGCATTTGAACTTTTGGGAGGAGCAGCAATCAGTTCTCCCCTGAGCTGATCTTACAGGCAGAGTACCTATATGCTCAGTAGAGAGGTACCTTTAATCCTGTGAAATATTGACACATAAACTGAGCAAAGTGTAATTACTTGCCCGTGAAGGCCATTGCAGGAGTTCCTGCTGCCAAGAGTTCACGTTCTCTTCAAATATATCATGAATATAATTGACCTTTTATCTCAGAGGTACAAAACCAATACATTTTTATAAAGCCTTGGCTCAGAGAAAGAGATGCTACCCTGACTGTGTTGGGTCCACCAGGTTCCTAAACTTCCTTACTTCCATTTTCACTCCTTAGCCATGTTTTCACCGCTTCTCCCACTTCCAGATATAAACTCTCCAGTGTCTTGAAAACTTTTTCTGTTGCACAGACACTGAGAAACCAATTGGCAGATGCCCTCCTTGTCCTACGAACATCTCTATACTGTGCTTTAGCCACTGGTCAAACGTAATTCAGCCTCCAGAAAACTAATTTCTGTCACCATTCCGACAGTACCTTAGCAGTGGGCACCCACATCCCTTCCTTCACATTTGAACAAAATTACCATCCTGATCATCTTGTTCTTCTCTGAGCCTGTCTGACCATGTAGCCAGGGGCTGCTGTAGAGTTAATATTGCAGGCTCTGGTATTGCTCATTAATATTGCAGAGGTGCCCGGGTGCCCTGGCAAAGATCGTGACTTACTGGGCCAAGGACTGTTCAAACAGCAAGGGACAGTGCCTGCCTGCAAAGCCTGAAATCCAAACACACAGCGCAAGCGAAGGTAGAGCTCCCATTTCCCTGTGACAAGTGGGAGGGGATACAACCGCCCTCTGACCACCCCCTCCCCTTCCATCCAGTACTGACCAAGAGGTGCTGCTCCATGGGACTTTCCTGCAAGAATCCCCATCTTCTCTTGTTGGAAATGATACAACTTATAAATTTTTTTTATATAAGGGGTTTGTTCGCGTTTGCCCAGGGGGAAGGGAGTTGAAAGTTCTTTCTAAGACTCTGTTCACCGGGTGAGGTCTGATGAGCTTAATATCTACAGATTGGGAGTAGCCAGAAAACTACACAGGAGATAAGCGACCATTAACGAACAATTAAGGAACATCATCCCCGAACATCGCCTCTGGAAGGGTCGGAGACACCTCGTCTGGGAAAGGACTGATAAGAGAACTGAAGAATGAGGATCACATTAACATCCAAGGCAAAGGGATCAATAGCCAATAAGAGATCGAATACTAAGAATGGTGTCATATAGAACGAATGAACGTTTATTTCTTTGAGTTTTGTCTGTATAAAGGTGGGAAATATCGAGTAAAATGTTATGTGTAATGGAATAATTTTCACTGCACAACCCGGGCATGTGTGGATGAAATGATTTCTATTGCACATCCTGGCCAGAATAACATCCTGGCCAGAATAAAGTAATGCCTTAATTCTCTAACACTGAAAAGATGTTGTTGGAGAATTTCTGGTTTTCCCTCAGTTTCGGTGACACTCTGGCAAGGAGAAATCCCACATTCATTGAGGATCTCCCAGGACACACCATGAGTTTATTGCTGCACAGCTTCCATACCTACCAAGGGCTGGCCCCTGCCCACATCACGCCCACACAAGCCCCACCAAATCACTGCAGCCCATGTACGCCTGTGTAGCCGTGTACACACGCACAGACACACAGACACGGCACTCTGCCTGGCCCAACACATGTAGAAAGACTCAGGACTGCCCACTTTCCCCTTGGGCATCAAAATTTCCTCACACACTGCACCCCAGCCTGAAACTGCATCCTCACCCAGGTTCCCCAGGAGCTGCTTCTCGAGGGCATCCACAGTGGCGTTTCCTCTCACTGCAGTATGATCTGATTCACACTCAGTGTTGTGTGACATGACGCATAGCCTTGAATTCACCCGTGTTATTTTTAACACTAGAAACTGTCCAGTTTCCTCAGGCCCACGTGTGGGATGCAGCCATGAGCTCCCCTGTGTTGGTTGTGGTGATGGAACCACATTACTTGAGGTAACCACCCAAGCTTGGCCTCACAGGTGACTCCCTCTTCAAGGCAGAATCAAGTCTCCATGTCTGTCAGCATCCCACCTAACTCTGGCCGCTGCTACACTGGCAGACAGCCTTTAAATGAGTCCAGTAAACTCAAGAAAAAAAAAAATAGGGATAGATATGAAGTGACTGATGAAGAAAACCAGAAGAGCATTTACCTCTGGGTGCTTGGTGGTACTCCCAAGTCATGAGAGCATGCTCATATCACTTGGTCTGAAGACAACAGAAAGCAAACATTAAATTGCCAAGTAATTAAGGTTAGCCAAGCATAACTTTAGAATTTATTTTCAGAGGATAAAACTATGACTGCTGGCAAGTTGGGATGTCCTTAAGGATAGACAATTACATTAATTTAACCGTCAGACTGCCATAACATTTTCTCTGGGATTTCCCAGATGGAAATATGTGTGAATGAGCTCTGTAGATTGTGTGTTACAAACTCAACATTTCAGGAAGCATTCAGACTGACTGCACATTCTCTGCACAAAAGATCTATAGGTGTTCAATAGATCTGGAAGCTCTGGAATATTTTTCATTTAGCATACATGCTCGACTTGTTGAATAACGTGAATGAGCCGGGCAAATCGACAATTGTGTACGAACAGAAGAAAACTATCTGAAATCCAAGGACTTTCAGGCTGGCTGTGCACATTCAGGGTGGCTAATCTTTGCATGCACTGTAGAAACAGTGCAGGTTTCCAGATTTATGTCAGCTCAGGCAAGGATCTGTGATGCAGTCACTGCGCAGGGCTTCCCACTGACTAGAAACCCTGGGCCAGTGTAAAAACCTTGAGGCAGCACGTCTAGCTGCATGTCTGCAAGCAAAATGGGGCATTCTCAGGAGCACTGAGATCTGTGGGAGCTCTGTGTTAGCCCCATGGCAACAAGGGCTTGCTTCTGTCCACTTCGCCTCTGACATACAGATGCTTTCTTCTTCAGACAGCCGTGCCTGATGTCAGTATTCAGAGGTCTGTGCTTGTTTGTACTAGCCCAGATGAGGAGCCCATGCAATGCTAATTATATGCTGTAGGTACCTGTTAAGCCTTTTTACAGAGAGTTGTGTACCTTTATAATTTAAAGGGACAAGTGCAGTGAGTTACATGTAAATGAGGTCTGGCTTAGTGTCACAGCACCTATAAAGGACACAAGAGAGGCAAATAAACCGGGAGCTCTTTTCTTCTCTGCATTACTGCAGAGGAGGAAGGCAAAGCCGAGGCAGGTGTTGCCTGCTGACAGGAAACAGGGGTTTGCTAGCACAGCCAGAGGACTGCCCTAAAGGAGAGTGTACCTGCCAGGAACCGGGTGTAGCAGAAGCCTCTCCCCGCCAAACCCCAGCCGGCAGGTTGGGATTGGCACTGAAGGGAATGCCAGCAGCAGCCCTGGAGGGAGGGAAAGGCTGCACACAAGCTCTCCCATCCCAAACCCCTGGGGCCAGCTTCCCACCCAGCGTCAGTGACTGCCACTAGGAGGATAAACCCAAGAAGAAATATTCATGAAGGGAAAACCAAGAAAAGGCAGAAAACGGCTCAGGAAGTAGAGTTAATTGTACCTGTGGTCAGGTTCCCAGAGCTATGCAGGTTCCTAGGAGGTAACACATGTGATACCACAGCTTCAATCCATGAACAAATAAAGTGGTATTATTTTGCCCACTGCAGTGCAACTTCAGTTATGATGCTTAATGAAGGCAATCCCAGCAGGATTTTTAAAAGGACCTGAAACTGTCTTGAACAATGAGGGGTCCAGAATTGCCTTCTTGTACACTCACCTCATGTCACAAGACATCAATGATGGAGACAACAAAGGACTTTTTCCAAGAAGCTGGTATTCTTGTGTGTCCTTTCTTCCAAATTCCTCCACCATCTATATTAATATTAGTCATATCTGAAAAATAACACCAAAAACTGAACCAGAAATTATGTTTTTTCTCTATTAGTTTGGATGCTGGTCTGGGCAGGTGGAGGGGCTGATGCAACTTTACAGAGGCCTGAGACTTTTAACTCTGCTGACTTTCATGAAGGTATTCCTGATTTGCACATACTTGCTTGGTCACCTCTTGGCAAAATTTTGCTTCCACAGACACCATGTTGCCACAGCTGGCAGTAATTGGTGATGCTGAGGACAGCTCCTGCACTGGAGTAGGTGCCTGCTGGAGCAAATTACTGGTTCCTCCTTCAGATGGTCATTCCTGGGACATCAGGGAAAAGTCATCTTGGGAAAAGACAAAATTGCAGCTTCTAAGCTGGCCTATCTATAAACCTGGATGAGTTTACGCAAAAGGAAGAGATCTCTGGAAATCCAGAAAGCGCAGTGCCATGCTGAGGAGCCATACTCACTGTGTGTTACCACTGCAGGCAGGCATGGTACAGGAGGAGTTTCACAAACCAGACATGGCTATGGAAAGGCCCACACTTCTCCCAGTGCTGTGCTGGATGAGCGAGTCCTAAGTTAAGTGCCACAGAGTGTGGCTCACCCACTGGAGAAGCCACTCTTCTCTTCCCTCCCTGCTTTCCTTCAGGCCAGAGATACCTCTGGGGATTAGATCATCCCTTGGTGTCAGGCTTTGTGCTGTGCTCGGTTGCCAGCCGTGGGTGGGTGTGTTATTAGTCAGATTTACATGTCTAAAACATCATTAGTGCAATCACCCCAGGGCATGGCTGTGAATACACACAGAATGAAAATCTGAAAAAGAAGTTCAATAAGCAGAAAAAGCAGTGTTAGAGTTGATGGACCCGTACAAGCAGGTCAAACCTTCTCGCAGCAAGTTAGCTAAGATGATTTATCACTGGATTTACTACAGAATGTGTGTTCTATTTAATTCTTCTTTAGTTATTTCATGTCGCCCTACTAGATGCAGTATGTGCTCAGCATTTGTCTCTAAAAAGTAAAAAATGAACTGAAGAGTCCCACACAAGGGGCACACCTCGGGCACCCACAATAGGCATTAAATCAAAGGGACTTCATAGGCCATGACCATACAGAAGTTATTTATCTACTTCACTCGGGGCTTGCAGGCTGTCACTCTGTCTGTGTTCAAAGCACTTCTCTCTGTGGCACTAGGGTCCTGCTCTCCCCACAGAGTACTAAAATCACAAGGAACTCCAGACAGCAATGGTAAAACATGAACCCAACCTCAGAGGAATGTAACAGATTACAAGCAGCTGACAACATATAAACCTGTTTTAAACATTTTCACAACAAAAAAAGGACTCTATTTTAAAGGATTCTACACACGCTTTTCATTACCAATGCAAAATTAATGGCCACAACCAAATACTGTTGGGGAAACCATGCATGGGAGCATAGCAGAAAGCAATTTTGAGTCATATCAATACCATGCTATCAGGAGTGCAGGAGTAACACAGCTGAGTTGAAATAGTGCCCAAAATCTATCCTCCTGATGGGCTGGTGATCAGTTGTCACGGGAGGAGCTGTGCTTTGCTCCTCCTATAGCACTGGGGAGAAATAAAGAGCTGCAGCTCTCAAGGGAAGAAAGGGAAATGTGGAATCCAGAAAAGCGTAGAGGACCAAGACACTTTCATATGGCTTTTGAGGCACTGGGCTGGAAACGTCAGTTCAGATCTCTGTTTTGCTGCACCCTTTTGCACATATTTGCTTCTCCTCAGCCTCTGTGCTCTCTACAGCCCGGGCTACTGCAAGAAACAGGAGTGATGAGTGGCTCCCACTCTGCCCATGCAGCCACACTATCACCATCCTGTAATCCTACACCTGGTGCAGCCCAGTTTACCCGATTACATCATTTTGTTCACATTAAGTGTTCATTGTGAAACTCTCAAGACAGGAAAAACTAGATAACAGGGGAAGAGATCCTCTGTGGAGATTGCCACAGATGATGTCTGTTTTCATTGTTCAAGAAATCAACATGACATCCAAAATGATCAGAAATTTCCCTGAGATGTCATAAGCATGCCATAATTTTTCACAGCTAAGCTGTACAAGGAATAATAAAACCAGACTTTATTTCAGTTTGCATTCACAAAATGTACACAAATAATCCAAAGCAGGACACAGAGCAACATGCCTCACCACCTCTGGGAAATCACAAGTAACAAGAGACAGATTTTTTAAAACTGCTTTGGAATAAATCAGTTGTATTAAAAAAAAAATACTTAATTCACAGGAGTGGTGGGCACACCTGCTAAATCTTTCCGATAAAATCAACAACCCCAAAGATAAATGTATGTTAAAATTCCTCCAGTTGCTACTAGAAAAATAAGCAGACTCAGCCCACTCTTCATGCTTTAACAACTCTATTCATAACCTGGGGCTATCCCCTTAGGTCATTTCTGTCCTAGACATCAGCCCTCAACACAGTTCCAGCCCTGATTCCTCTCTCCTTTATTTCATCCATCCAGATATCCTCCCCTCCTTCTGCCCTGGATTGCATTGGTAGGTGTAGAGCAGAGGGTAGCAACTCACCTTCCCACCTGCAGAGAGAGAATATTAATCCCTTCCTATTCCATGGAAATGTGGGAGCTGCCTACCCTGCTGCAAGCAAAATCTAAGTTTATTTTTAAAATAGTACTGCCCTGACTTTTGGTATTTCAGGTGTAGGAAAGGCCTTGATTTGATTACGTCTCGTGCGGTGTTCCTTAATGACCTCAAATTATGAAGCTATGATCCAGAAAAAGCACAGTGGTTGGTATCACCATGTGGAATAATCTGCTCCAAAATGTTCTTAGACCTACATCCACATACATCCCTAAGACTAATTAATTAAAACTTTCTGGTAGCAAAGATATGTTGTTAATGAAATAAAAATAAACTACTGAAAATAAAGTTATAACCTTTGCATGCTATTATTTTAAAACCCTACAGGTAGTACTAAACGCAGAATTATTTGTCCAATAATTTTCCTATAAAATACACTAAGCTCTTTTATTCACCTCGTTTCTGTTAGTTTAAAATAACAAAACTATTCATTTATAAAGTCCCTTTATGGACTCACTGTATGGGCCATATATTACAGTTTTTCCTCTGTTTTCGTTGTATAAAATTTCTAGATTTACACAGCTAAATTAATGACAAAGTGTAATTTAGAACTCTGATTATCTACAGATGATTTGCAATTCTAAATTGTAATTGGCCTCACCAATTCAATGCAATAACTTGTTGTTAAGCATCTGCATTCAGGCTGTGACTTGTAAAGTTGCACAGAGCAGATGGCCATTTTATTAAATAACTAAGAACTGACAGTATATGATGGACAGATTTGCTATGATTTGTATTAAGTGTCATTCTTTATAGGAGACAGTATTTTTATTTAGTAGAATATTTTTCTTGTATCTATGTAAAGTACTAATATAAAACATAACAAACCAACAGAGCTATGCCAGCAGAAGGGATATTGTTGAAACACATTTCTAATTCCTTGAAGAGTCATGTTTTATTGTTATTTAAGAGGATATATTGGTAGAATTAGAACTGTTTTGAAACCACACCTAGCAACAGTTCAAGGAATTAATTCGTTGAGTAAAAACTTTACTTACAGTTGGTGCACAATTTCTCAAAATTTCAATATGAAAATGTTTTGCAGTAAAATGTAGCTAAGTTTACTATTTAGATAGCTGAAATTTGCTGCTCCTTATCCTTAGTTACGGCACTGACCTCAGGCAGTCCCAGAAAAATGTCAATGGAGAACTGCAGCCAACAAACTGCTAAAGCTCCATCCTGTCCTATGAATGTCCCATTGATTTCAGCAGTGTGGGACCCATCTGAAAAGCTTTGATGAAAAATGGTCATGTGCAGTTCCACTCTAGGACTCCTCTTTTAATTATGCCATCCTCAAAAATGCCTAGTGCCAACAGCAGTGTACAGGGGCCTAGGGTCTGCCCCAAGTTTCTTTTTTCCAGTGATACTAAGGAAAGCCTTCTGCTCTGTGTCATGTGCTTTCCATGCAGAAAGTATAGCCTATAAAGCATACATTTCTCTGTGGGATCCTAATGCTTTAAAAATGATAAACCACTGCATACTTCCACCTAACAGAAGAGCTGCCATTGACTTTAATAGGAATAAGTCTAGCAATTCATTAATACAGTGCAGATGTCTTTTAATATCTTTTCAGGACAGAAAGAGCTCTATCAGCATGTATGGGACCTTACTGTCATTTGTGTGTGAAGAGGCAAGCAGGACTGTTGCAGACCATCATTTGATGATTTATGATCCAGTTGGATTTCAGAAATATTATTTCCTTAGCAAGTACTGAGCCACCTCTTTGATGTTTTCTCCTACTGATGACAAGTCTCCCATGAAGTTCATCATACTCCAGTAATGTTTGTCAAATTGTGGATTGTGACTCCTTTGAAGACCTGAAAGCATTCAAAAGAGGCCATGTAACATTAGCAAAAGCAGAGTTAGTCAGCTCAGCTCTTACAGGTAAAATGTTGTGTTTACCAGCTACCAGTGTTCACACCAGCCCAGGAACTATGATCTTCTTCTCATTGCTTATAATTGGCTGACATTAGTTTGGTCCCTTCAGCGTATGGGCATGGTTGTTTACACTTGCAAGCAGTAATTACCAGCAATTCTCATTGCCCCATCCTAAAGGGACTGACCTGCTGTCAATTCAGGAGGTTGTACAAAAGATGCATAAACCAGAGAAGGCTGTGTTTTCAGAAATTCTTGAAGTATAATGCTCAGAGGAGGACAGACAGTAAACAGTTTCCTATACTTTTTAAGAGGTAGATTATACATGGGATTGAAACTGTGGAACAGAGACAGAAAAGGAGGAGCATTCAGCTGGCCTCCACACCTGCAGAAAAACTTACCTTTAGGAGACAAGTGCACTGTATGAGTTAGGAAGGTGGAAAACTAATAAAAAAGGAGTGAGTGAAAACAGAGGCTCAAAGAACACTCATCAAAATCAAGATGTTGAGAACAAAATTAGTCATGAACCCAAAGAACATGAAAAGAAGAAAAACATAATTGCCTAATCGTCAGCACCAAGAGCTGGGTAACAGATGAGAGGGACTGGAGTTACACAACTACAAGCAACGTGACAGTGTTACAGAGCCATGACGAGTATGTTAAAGCAAACTGCCAGGATCTGCGTAGGCACAGGGAACAGGGAGAGGGCCTTGCAATGTCAGCCATGTAAGGTACATCCCTGTGCAGCTCAGAAACCCTCACAGCAAAGATCTGCCCATCCACTTGGTGAGCTTGGCCCAGCCACCGCAGGCTCTTTGCAACCAAGCTTCTCTCTTTGGAGACCTGTTAAAGGGATGCCCTCCTCCAGCTAATCTCCAAGTTGCTGGCACTATGGAAGAAAATTATTTTGAAAGCTTATGAATTAATACTGTCACTTATAAAGTTCCAGGTGAATGAACAGGTGATCTATTTTGTAGACTATCAAATCAAATCAAATCAGCTAGCTAAATGACTAGATCTATGAGCTATCTGTGGTGCCAGAGTAGAAAAACACATCATCACTCACATCTTCTTTCTGAATGAAGCATGCTGGATGTCTTCTGTTGCCACTAAACAAATGTGAAAATACAATTTGAAGACTAATTGCCTCTGATATAAGGTAAATCTATACTAGAACTGGACTGAAGATAGTTTGATGACAAAACTGTGTTTTTGGCACAAGGGATATATAATCCCTTGGCATATGCCATGAGTTCCATGTAAAGACTGTGAAGTCCAATCCAGTAATTTATTCATCTTGTGATTTTAAAGGACAAATGTGTAAATGATTCTATTAAATTCTTGAGAAACTGTCGTAGATGATCAATAAGCCACAGTTTCAAAATGCCAAGGGCAACCATTCTTTTTTGTAGGAAGGGAATATGAGGGCAGCATTACATTAACTGCTAGGAAAGAAAAAGGATAAAAATTGATAATAATAATTGTTGATAGTAATTATTACCAACTAGAAGACAGGGACTAATAGAGAAATAAAAGTACAATTACCAAAAAATAGTTTGTTCTGAAGAAGAAAAAATCTTCTATAATGAATAGATTCTACAGTGTCTCTATAACATTGTCAGATGAGATGGTAAAATTATCAGTAGCAGTATACAAAAGGCAGAAGTGTTAACTAAATTATTCTATTCTGCACTGGGAATTATCCATATAGTCATATAAGGTACTGATGAAAGGTGAAGCCTTGAAGCTCTATCAGTCCCCTTGTTTGGCAGAACAACAGAATTCAAGTGCCAAACTTTCATTCATATATCAAAATCTTGTTAATTAATTCAAAGATTCAGTGATTATGAATCTGTTGGGATCATTTATCCTGCCCTCCTACATAGGCTCTGCAGTCCATAGGATTTGCATTAATTCCATCTTAAACTACAGAACATCTACAAGGAATACACCCACTTGTAAGAGTAGAATTATGAAACAGAGATGTTTGTTCTTGTCAAAGCTTGTTTTGATTCAACTTCTGGCCATCAGAATCTCCCACTTATCTGCACTGTTCATAGACTACAGCCAGGCCCCTCCTTCACCTTCTCCCCAGTCAAATATGAACATTATAAGGCACATTTTGCTGTTTCTCAGCACTTTGCACCCTTGCTAATGGGGTAGCACTTTTCCTGTCCTGTGAATACCCAGACTGGACACTGAGCACCAGTAATTGTTAAACCACTGCTAAGGGCAAGACTAACAGCAGTGTCTGCATGAGGAATCTAAATGTGGATGCAAGTACGGGCACACATTGCTCACACTATGTCCTGGTTAGTCCCATAGCACATCTGGGGAATATGTGAACCAGCCCTCTGTCAACCCATGCCTTGGCATGGTTTGAGGGGTAGCATGGGGCAAGTTGCTCAAGTGAGGCCACTTTGTGCAGGGGAGTCCAGGTATATGGAGGCAAGTTGTGCTATCCCAGTTGTTCACAGAGAATTGAACCTAGCCCACTCTACTGATTAGCATAGACATATAAACTTCTCTAATCAATTTCCTCATATTTTTAACTTCAAGGATCACAGAAGTTGGTTTCTTGGTGACCCACACCAACTCATGCTCAGACAGTTATTCACCCTGTTTACCATGACCCTCTGAACATCACTCTTCCCCAGTCTGGATTTGTGCATGCCATCTGTATGACCTAAGATTTTTGTTGTCTTCCCTATGACTTTATATTCAACCATGTTAAAACAAGCAATCAAATGTCACTTGAATTATAATACTACCACTTGACATTTGTTAGTTTCTTCAGCATTAATGTCATCTGCAAATTTCATTTGCACTAGTTCTGTGTGTATATACATAAACATTTGGAAAAAGTACTGAATGTCACAGAAAGAAGAATATCTTCTCAAAAAAACCTTGGTATAACAAATCTGTTTAAGGAAGAGGAACTTTCACACTAAATAATAGATTGTGCAAGTTTCCACCTGTGGAGGCATTGCAAACTCAGCTGGGCAAAACCCCTAGCAACTTAATCTGCTGATGCTGGTACTGCTTTGAGCAAGGGGCTGGACTACATAACCTACAGAGGTACCTTCCAACCCAAATGATTCTGTGATGATTCTGCATTTGCATTCCAAGACCTGTCAGCTGGCCAGTTTTCAATCAATATTACACATGCCATGTTAATTTTATATTGCTTGGCTTTCTTAACTGCTGTCTCATGTGATGTTAAGTCAAATTTGGTCATTTCCATCATCCTGATCAAACTAATTTGCCATCTTATAAAAAAAGGTGAAAAATAAGATTTCCAGTATCGATTTCCAATATAGTAATGTTGACTGGCATTAATTATACTTTTCTCCTTTATTTTTTCGTTAGCCTAGCCCTAATGAGCTCGTCGTTTCTCTGCGCATGATGCACAAGAAGCCTTACCCTTATCTACCAAAAACTCTCCTGGATCCCCAGCTCTTCCGGTGTTTCAGGCATCCCCGAACACGGGAGCAATCTGCCACTCTTCAGAACGACTCTGCCAACCCGTTTGACTGCAGTTATCCGGGTGGCTTGTTTTTAGTGTTTAACTTCTCCTCCAGTTCTTGACAGCACAGAATTGTTTCCCCGCAGACTGAAAGCTGCTCCCGACACCCTCCCAGGTGAGGTGTTCACTGAGCCCCGCTGTCCCTCGGTGCCACGGGCAGCGGTGCCCGGGGCAGCCGGGCCGGGCGGAGCCGGCGCTGCGGCCG